>JACEII010000029.1:1345862-1363931 GCA_014332785.1 Antheraea mylitta | reverse complement strand
GTATAAAAGCAAAATTGCGTTAAACTTTTAACGCTACCATGGAGGGGGTATGAAAGCAAAATTACGTTAAACGTTTAATGCTACCATGGAGGGGGTATGAAAGCAAAATTGCGTTAAACGTTTAACGCTACCATGGAGGGGGTATGAAAGCACTATTGTGTTAAACGTTCAACGCTAGAAACAATATGATTTCACTAAAAAACAATTTCTACCCCTTTCTATTTCCACATTACGAAGTTTCACTTTTTCCGCGCGGAGAGACTCCACGTACTTTTTTTTTTTTAAAGAATCTGCTATAATTACTTACAGATAAATATTAAATTAACGGCGATTATAAATTATATAGTTTTGATTATTTAATTAATAATACGTTATTCGGTTACATCCACTTCTTTCTGAATTTTCACACAAAAATATATTAGTAGCATACTTTTGTTAAACATTTCGGATATTCGGTATTTATATATAAGTGTATAACAATTTTAATATGGAACCGAATTCAAAATTGGATTGATAAAAGGAAGTCTTCATCGGAGGTATAAAAGTGATAAAATACAATTTAAATTTAAAATACAAAAAAATTATTTGCCTGGTTTGTTCGCAATTAAGATTAAATTTTGTTTTTTTAATTTTTTTATATGTGTTTGTCTTCGGTTCCTTTCAACAGGTCGCTCAGGACTCTTGACCTCTCATTTCTATAATTTTCCGATACATTAAAAAGTAAAATTGCTTGTTCCAGATGATAAACGCTGATTGAGGGACAGTTGACTCCTGAGCGACCTGCAGCGGGACTCGCGGAGTCGCACCGTACTTTTTCAACGATGGGACCAAAATTCAAGATTTCTTTTAGATTTTATTTTGTTAATACAGTAAAATATAAACATACTCAAGATTAATCGATCTCTTTATGCGATTTATTGAATTTAATTGGAAAGCACCCTTGCGTTCCGTTGTTTGTTAACCTTGGCTTCGCAAAAAAAAAGTTTTTACTGTAAACAATTAATAATCTCGTTAGGCTTTAATATTCTCATAAATTTAAGTTTGTTTACCTTTCTATATAATTAACTGAACAATACTTACTATATTTAAAAAAATGGTATTTTGAAAACGTAAGCATTTTGTGTGAGTGAAAAATTAAGAGGGACAAGTTAATATAAATCCTAAGAAAATTATTTATGATAATCACGTAATTGTTTTAAATTTTATTACTGTATGGAGAGAGATATACGCTATAAAAATAGGTTAAACACTCGGGGTTCGTGAGCGAACTGCATATTCTCCGAGCCGGTTGAAATAAGATATTCTAGAATACATCTCAAGCCTCACTTCTTCTTCAGTCTTCTAGAGGTCTCGTGTAGGTCGCGTAGGCATTCTATTATCAACATATTAGACCTTTGATAATCTGTTTCATTCTGCGAACAATTAGAAACTATGAATATATATTTCATTACAATTAATGCATTTGTTACGATTTCGTAAAATTTTGGAAGCGATCATAGTGTGTTGAAACACTGCAATTAATTAGAGTTTTCGCTGAAGGAAAACATTCTGATGAAATATAGTAGAGTGGTTGGGATTTTTGTAATCTTGCTTGACCAGCTAACGCCCTCAGTTTGAAAACTATTCATAACCTACACGTATATTCTGGCAGCTGCACGTGTTAACCAGTTCATATCTAGGTTTAGCGTGTGTCCTTTAATGTCAGGTAAATTGCATACAACGCTAAAATTTATGTAGTACTAGCGGGCCCGGCGGCCGCTGTCCCGCCCTGATAATAAAGAAAACGTAGACAAATTATATACCTAAATCTTCCTCGTTAATCACTCTACCTATTGGTGAAAGCCGTATGAAAATCAGTTCAGTAGTTATTGAGTTTATCGCAAACAGATAGACAGACGTGGCAGACTTTGTTTTATACTAAGTAATGATTAAAAAATGATAATGAATACAACCTTATTGTAAATTCAATTGAAAAAAAATCATAGAATGTTGTTTATTTTATTATTAAATTATGTTGGAAAAGTCAAAGCTGAGCCTAGCTGAAAAATACAAAACAACCATTGCAATTTTGAACTGTCTTCAAAAATGAAAAGTTCACTATTTCCTTAGTAGGTTTGTATATGTACGATTTAAAAAAAATACACTACCAATTTTGATCATTCTTTTACTGAAGTAATCTATATGATTATGGGAATATTTTATCATATAAAATATTAAAGTACTTTCTTATGTAAAAGCATATACAAGAAATTATTTTTCATATTGCTGATGATAAACTAAGCATTATGAATTTGATTCCAAATGTAGGGACATGGGTCAAATCAACTTTTATTTCCTTTATATAAAACGTAATTATTATTTTATTACATCGAGATATTTATAAAGAAGTCTAAATTTCGATATTAAGTCTCCTCGATGAAAGTTATTTCAATAAATAAAAAATAATAGTCTGTCTGTCTGTGTAGACTAACTTTCGTTTTTTTTGTTTTTCAAAATTTATTTATTCAACATTCATTTCCTATTTGTCAATTAGTGAGAATAATTTATTCGCTTATACTTCATTTTGTTGATTGTTACGTAAATATTGTTTATATTTATTTTATCTTATATCGGAATTTAAGAAAGTATTTATAAGTATTTATTTTATTTATGCCTTACCTATGTTAATCAGATTCAAACAAAAAACCTGTTTAAAAAGCTATTTTACTATACCACAGTTATTTTAGGCTATATATCTGTTATTGATAGATTGAACGTGTATTGTAATAATGTATCCAATAAGAATAATTTTATTGAACTATAACATTTGTTTTAAGAAATTTTACTTGCTAATTTTGAATAGATTTACATTCCTAAATGTTATCTCATTTATTTTCTTATGCTTAGACGTTTTACTAATATTTATAGTATGTTAAAGATCAAATACTCTTATGAAACTGAGCAATAATAATCTAGTTTTCATAGTTGTAAAACAAAAACACAAAAATAAAATAAAGGGTATTGGTTCTGCGATAATGTTTGGACACAGCGTCGTCCGTCGACATAAATTTGTCTCAGGCTATTAGTCAAAGTTCTTGTTCTAGAATAGACATTGTATTGAAACCTTAGCATGGTGGTAGCTCCCTGTTCTATTGTCCGCGTAGTTAGCTACCATCCTCTAGATGAAAATCTGTCTCCAAACATTCAGAGGCATGTTCTAGTACTTGCATTTAAGAGCTAGTCCTTCCTGAGTTGTTTTGAGTCTACATTGTTATCAAATACTAGGTGAAATTGGATAAATATTAAAATCTACATAAAAAATACGTAACTAAACAGTTGTAAACTAAATTTATATATCGAAACATATATTTTTTTATTGTAACGTTTGTTGTATATAAATTCATTAACTACTTTTTACCTTTGCGTAATTTCTTGCCAAGGTTTTACGTAGCAATTTCTCCATTTTTAAGAATCGTAGCCTAACGTTAAATAACCAGTAACTTTCATCAACAAATTTACTGTAAAATGCGAAAAGAATTCTTTAAATTGGATTTATATTTCTTGAGAATACTGTATCCAAACGCCTCGGAAAACTAAAAAACTCTTTAGCTTGTTTTGTAAAAACGCTATAAAATATTATTATATATTAAAAATTTGTCAGTAAATCTACAATTATTTACAAACTTTGATGTATATAATTAAATTTCACCCCACAAATCTGGGCTATACAAAAGTTAACTTAGTTCATACGCTCCAAAGAGGGAATATCCAACAGCGTATAAATAGTGTAAAGTTTGTAGTATTTGATTTCTATCGAATCATTATGATATACATTAATAAATCTTAATAATTAAATCATTAATAAATTATTTTGTTGTATTTTTAGTTTGTTTATCTGTATGTTTACCATGAAAGTATTACTCTGTAGACTAGTTTTATTTTCTATTAATTAATACTATTAGATTATAATTAAAAACTAATCAAGAATAACAGAGAATAACGACATATCATGTATGTGTAGATGAAATTATGATTTTAATGTTTTTTTCATGCTTAGTTTTAGAATATTTTATAGGTATCTAAAAAATCTCGGAAAATCTTTTCTGTATTGTATGTAAATGTGGGTTTTTCTTTGTTTTTACCTACCGGAAAGGCGTTTTGAAAATACTTTAAACAAGTGTTTAAAAGAATCGAAATGAAGCTTCTTGTTTTAATATTGTGTACAAATAAATAAAAGAATGAGAAATTATTGTAAAATGTAAATGAATATTAAAAAAAAAAACGTTTATTTTATTCGTTATAGAGTGTACCTAATCAGAAACCTGGCAACTATATTATTTAATTATATCTATAAAGATAACAGTACATACAATATATATATATATATATATATATATATATATATGTATATAGCAATAAACTATTACATATAGCAAGTTTAGAAAAATTAAGGTTAGATTTTTAAAATATTTTAGGTATACACTAATATTATTAAAAAAAAAAGAATGTGGTGTCGTGGGACACCAGGTATGAACGAAGTTCCTTCGGCTAATGTAAAAAAAAATTAAAAAAAAATTGTGCTCAATTTTATGTAATCGTAATTCAAAGTATCAATGAAAATAACAATATATGTCTCTTTATTTTTGTTTGACAACATAAAATTACATAGAAATAGAAATAATTACAAAAAAGGAGAAAGAGAAAGGTATTATACACTACTCGCTTGTGTATACGACTGTCGCGCCTGCGCACGTCTTATTTAACGGTTTTATTCCACGCACTTTTCGTTACGGTTTTACTATAACATTTTTTCAGATCGGTCGCGCAGCAAAATCCCTATCTCCTCCAAGCCTGCCGTAAGGAACTTCGTTCCAAAAAGTCAATTTATGAATAACATACAACAAACTAGTGAAGTTCCAATATGAAATTGCAAAAAAAATTGGCAGATGTGTCTAATTTGCTTTGGTTGTACTAAATAAATAACTGTATTCCTAGTACTTTATGTCGGATCTTGGGCGAACTAGTATCACGTTTAAAGTATACAATAGTAATTCATGTTTAAAAAATTATATGGTTGTGAAAATTTACTGATTGATAAGAGAATTAATATATTTTAAATTTTACTCACGACATATTCTCGACAAAGTTTGTGTAAAAAAGTAAGTAGTGAAAATATTTTTAAGCTTCATATAACCATAATAATAAGGATATAATTTTAAAATCCTAGATGCATAATACCAACATTCCAAAACTATATATGACTGTTACGAATATTCATATAATAGATTTGTTTTACGTCACTGATATAAAGACGTCGGACTTTGTTATTTACATACATGTATTTATAGGAATAAATTTTATTAATCGTTTTTGTGGTTTGGCTTTTTCAACCCAAAAAACTTTATAATAAAATTCTATTTTAAGGAAGGAAAATTACATATATTTTTGTTACGTTGCTTTGATATAAATTCAATAATTTGTTAATTCATATTTAGCGTTTTGAGTTACTATTGAATAAATATTCACAGATACATTTTCAGATACTTTAGATCAGAGGTTCCCAAACTTTATCCCATAGACCACTTTCAAAATTTTTACTGGTTCTGGTGCAGTAGCCTGCAGCCTGGTTGCCTGCAGTAGTCTGGTGAAGCTGTTAAGACCTTGCTAGGTCAATAGCGTAGACAGTTCGAGAAAAAAAAATGGTAGCCTGCAGCTACATTTCTACCATATTCCCAAAACTTGGGACTCCCATCTCCCATCTAACTATGGAAATTTACGTTGCGGCTGAGTCTCGACACGTTGTACTAAATATGGAATATGCAAATTTTGTATAAGTAACAGTCACTGAGCTTAAAATATTATTTGTCTACATTAATAGGGGAAGTCAAGCCAACATTATTCACTATCGAAAGCAGATTAATCTTCTTAGACCCCCGTTTACGAATTGTGAACCCCCATTTTATTGTCACGCCAACATAGACCCCCATCGAGTCTCCCGTGGACCCCTGCAGTTCATCTGGACCACTATGGATCTGGATATTTAAGGCTCATTTAAAACTTTTGAAAGTACTAAACAGCTTAATGTTACCTTATTAATCCTTCCTGAAAGCTTTTGTTCATAAATCGACGAGTACCTGAAAAACAGAAAAAGTGAAGCTTGTAACTACTAACTGAAATAAGAGAGACAGCGAGAGAGAGATATGGAATGTTAGTAATTAAAATATACCTATTATTTATTGCCAGAATGAGCAGTTGAGTCTACTTCACTTTCAAAGGAGTACGTATGAAGAATGTATTTATTGCCATGATCATATGCAGTTAAGATAATAAAAGACTAATTACACAAGCTTTTTGGTAGTTATAAGAACAAATTTTTAATATCACAATACAATTTTACATACGACAAAACGTTATTAAAGCAAACATAGTCTGTATGTATTTTTTTAACTGAAATGCTGATATCATCTCAATGTATAGATAGTAGGTACATAATTAGCAATAACGCTTTTCAGAAAAACAATTGCGAATCGAAAATACGATTTCTCGACTCCATAATAAGGCATATTATAACTGCTTCACGAAGTTTATAGTCCTTGATAGACTGCACATGTCAATTGTTTTCGTGAAAATTAGTTCTAAGGGATCTTGTTTATTGTAGTACGGCAAAGTGACTGCACTATGCCTGATGGTAAGCACAGTACAATCCAAAAATAATAGCGACCACCGATTGACACACTGTCCATTGCGGGTCGCCACTGTCATGCCGGCCTGTAAGCTGGATATGCACAGGCTAATTCCGAAACGGGACCCGTAGAAGCGAATCACTATTACGGGCTTTTTCGCCATATACATGGTGGTTGCGACCCAGTCGGGCTGTAAAACCCTACCACCCCGCTTGCGCCATTGCCTCGTTCGTTATTCAGCGGGGTGCACCACGTGCAGGTGAGGTTGGCTTGGGTGTCTCAAGTCTTATGATGTTATTCGACACCCCTTACACCCCTAAAACCACCCCTACCCACCCCTTGTTGGCCTGAAACCTCAATTCAATAGTACGGTTTCTTTGAGAAAAAAGAATGTTTACAATAAACAGTCTGAAAACAATCCATCATTAATAATGAACAGTGATCATCGATGACGCAATCGCTCTCCCTAAATCGTCAGTTGATCAAGAAACAAAACCACAAAGTGGTCTTTCCAGCAACGCAAAATTGCTACAAAGGAAATACCTGAAACATCGCAATTTGTGATATTCTAAGAACAATCAAATTATGTGTTTACGTTGCCTTTAGAAATAAGCATTGTAGCTGGAGAATTTGATTCATAAAATCGAATTCGCAACGGAGATATAATGAAGGAAATTTCCATATTTTAAAATGGAATACAAAGAATCCATGATTATTTATTTTACTGGTGCAAACTGCTAAGTTCTTATTCGGATTTTTTAAATGCCAAATAGCAGCAAATAGGCAGAGGGCCCATCTGATGTTAAATGACGTCATGTGACGTCATGTTATGTTGCCAATATTCTAGTAATGGTAATGTATAGTATTGGATAGTAATATAAACTGCGAGAACACTTATAGAGTATATAGCTTTAAATCAAGGGTGAGATTGTTAGAATTCAATTTTTTTTATATCATAGTAGGGAAACGAACAGTTGGGTCACATGATGTTAAGTGATCACCACCGTCCATAGAAACCAGCAACACCAGGGGAGTCGCAAATACGTTGCCAGCCTGTATTTGGGGAGGGGGGAGGAAAGGAAAGAGGAGAGGGGGAAGGTGAGGAGAGGTGGGCCTCCGGCGCTCTCACTGACCGAACGAAACGCAACAATGCAAGCACTGTTACTTCATGTTGATTTTCTGTGAGAGAGTGGCACTACCCCGGACGAGCCGACCCATTCATGCTGAAGCCAGTAATAGATTCAGCGTGGCTCTACCACCTTCAAAATATTCACATAGACATACAATATAGATTAGGTAGGCGTGAGAGCCATAACAATAAGAAAAGAAATGTCAAAGCTAGTGTATACCTTTAGTATCAGATTTGTTAATTCATTTCTAAGATTATTATTCTCTTATATAAGGATCTTGTAGCATTGACGTCCATTTAAGCGTAATTAGGTAAATTTAAGGAAATAAATTCACTCCGGGGAAAAACAAGTTTACTCAGAAATTGTATTCTATTTAGGATTAAGTTAATCTTAATCATGGACAATTAAAATATGCACACAGGGAAGTCGTTTTAGATAATTGCTCATTTTACTGAGGAAAATCTAGATTAAGACGAAACGATTAAATTAGTTTGTTTTATCTACACGTGTTATCCTTTTACGTAAGATGTGTAATGCTTCACTCATTTATTATGATTTAATCATACATCGTGTGTCATTGTTGTATTCGGCTACGTACAAAAATTGATTAGATACCTTCTTTATTCACTCAGCAAAATGAATTTATTACATTTAACTGTGTCTATGCGACCTGTACAGTTTCGTAGATGACGATAACCGCTGAATTAAAAAATATTAAATGGTCTGAAAATGAAGATTAATGTAATATATCTATTTATTCATATAATAAGAATGTAAATCAAACGTGTCTCTACTTTTTAAACTTATTTGAAAAAAAAAAATCGTTGTAGGTGTCTTGTAGTAATAAAATACATTCTCCCACGGCAGCGATTCAAGCCTAGGTTCGATCCCTCGGTAGGGAGCCCTTGAGTACGTTGCTTGCGCGATACGGTGATGCACAAATATGCATCACTGCTACAACTCTACACGATCACCCACACACACGTGCACGTCTACACGTTTACACATGAAAGTGGAAGGGTTTACTTTTTTCCCTTATCGAACTGAAAAACTCTCAATTTTCCGATAATAAATATATGGAGGAGTTGTTGAGGCGTGTATGCTTGGTACACATATACGTTTCAACAACTCATACATATATGAATAGTTAGCTAGGTTAGCTAAGATAGGTCGCGATTTTGCATGCAACAGGCAACAGCCAAGCCGAGGTGTGCCGTGCACCCTTGAGCTGGTTGCCATAATAAAATCGACTGAGTGCCTTAAGCGCTCGCCTTAGTGGTCCGGTGAAGCTGTTAAGACCTTGCTGGGTAAATAGCGTAGCCATTTCGAAAAAAAAAAAAATTAAAAACAAAATACATTTCAATCATTTTTGGAAAGATCATAAAGCATATCCTCGAGTAACATTTAGTCTTGGTTTCATTAAAATAGGTTCACTCTATCAAAAGTTATTGTAATTTTAATGACGACGCGACTTAAGTCTCTAAAGAGAATCTTAAAGCGTATATCCTCGAGTAACATTTAGTCTTGGTTTCATTAAAATAGGTTCACTCTATCAAAAGTTATAGTAATTTTAATGACGACGCGACTTAAGTACGAGAGAAAAGCAGATAAGTAAATGGACTTATTACATTCAGATGAGTTTGTTTGATTAGTCACTGTTGTTTTTCATTAACCACGTAGATGGAGTCGCGGGTATAGCTAGTATAGTTATATAGCTGTATCAATGAAAGTTTATATGTGTAAAGTCTTTATTTAATTCTTAAATGTTTGCATATAAGCCAGGTAAATTTATAAACCTTTCGCCCCACTTTCATGCCCTGCTTCAGAGGTTAATTTTCTTTGTTCGAATCCCTTTTCACAATGGTATAGGTACTGCGCACGTGTGACGTGAATGGTGACCTCGTTTGACACATAAAACTGCAACCATCTCACTTCAACAATAATTTTACCCATAAAATCTATTGAAAGAACGTCTGACAGTCCTATTGCTGTCTTATTCTACCATGACCTGTAATATTTACAGTCATCATTGTCACAAAGGGGGTACGGTAAAATTGCGAACGATGCTTTAATGACTTCATATTCATATGTACACAGCATGGCGCTTTGTCTGGTTTTAGTGCCAAATATATTTATATATATAATCATCCTGTCCGTGTGTGTGACTGAACTCCTCCTAAACGGCTGCATAGATTTTTATGAAACGTTTTTTGAGTGTTTAGGTAGATTTAAAAATGGCTTAGATTCACAGGTGTAATAGGTAGCGCTGCGGTGGAATGTTAGGATTCTTTATTATCAAGACAGGACGACGTCCGCCGTGCTAGTAAATCTATGAATACAATTAATACTTGCCTTTGAAAATAATGGTGTATTGCATGCTTGGTTGTGTCCGCCACTTCGTTTACGCAAATATGACTTCGCTTTTTCAAGAGAGCCTCTTAATTCTCTTTAGACTTTAAGCAATCTAACAAGCCCCTTTTATTGTTTAAAGTTATGTTTATCTAATTTTGTTATTGTCATTATGATAATATGTTCTGTAGTTAATATTTAGAAAGGTCCACTGTCTAAAGAAGTCACATCAAAACACTTTAGTCGTTTTAGATTTGAACCCCAATAATAATTAATACAGGCACTTCACTTATATTGTACAGTTTTAGTTAATCATGGCCGCTCTGAAAATAGCCGTTATATCACTACATATTTAAAAAAATCCTCTGCCACATTTGTTTGTCTGTCTTTTCGCGATAAACTCAAAAATTACCGAACGGAGTTTCATGCGGGTTTCACCAGTAGATAATTTGACTTATGAGGAAGGTTTAAGTATATCATTTATCAAGATTTTTTTATTATTACGGAAGAATGTCCGCCGGACCCGCTAGTAATATATAATAGCCGTATATATGTATAACCGTGATATAATAGCCGTAAAATAATAAGTAGTATAGTACTGCACACATGTAGTCAGAGCGAACAAAAAGTCACCCGATTAGGCCTCCCACGGCAGCGGCTCAAGCCTAGGTTCGATCTTTCGGTAGGGAGCTCTTGAGTGCGTTGCTTGCTCGATACGGTGACACATAAATATACATCACCGCTACAACACTACACGATCACCCCCACACACGTGCACGCCTACATGCTTACACATGAAAGTGGAAGAGTTTACTTTTTTTCCCTTATCGAACTGAAAAACTCTCAATTTTCCGATAATAAATATATGGAAGAGTTGTTGAGGCGTGTATGCTTGGTACACATATACGGTTCAACAACTCATACATATATGAATAGTTAGCTAGGTTAGCTAAGATAGGTCGCGATTTTGCATGCAACAGGCAACAGCCAAGCCGAGGTGTACCGTGCACCCTTGAGCTGGTTTCCATAATAAAATCGGCTGAGTGCCTTAAGCGTTCGCCTTAGTAGTCCGGTGAAGCTGTTAAGACCTTGATGGGTCAATAGCGAAGTCATTTCGAGAAAAAAAAAGCCAGAACTGTAGGTATAGGTTTTCTTCTAATAGTTATATGTGTATGTAGTTAAAATTAAATTCACGGCCCTTTTTGTTTAATAGATATTTTTTAATTTTCTTTATCCTATCTCACAAAAATTGCTTAAGCAAAATTGTTTAAGCAAATACTTGTAAATTTTCAGTATCTCTCGAGCTTCTCCTTAAACCATCGATAGTATCAAGTTTTTTTTTTTCGAAATGACTACGCTATTGACCCAGCAAGGTCTTAATAGCTTCACCGGGCTACTAATAGTATCAAGCATTTGGTAAAAGTCTTTAATAATGACTCATTTTTCTATATTAAGATACCAAATTTTTTGTTATCACTTGATGACTTGCGAGACACAGCTTCCACTCACAGTGCACGACACAGTGTTTAGCTCCATCACTTCTCGCAAAAATGTTGCGGATTAGAAATTCAAAGCCCTCCAAAGAAGTTCCATTTCAACAATGACCAGTGTTAACCTTATTACGTGTACATTATTTTGTAACGATAGCGGACTAATGGTCTAAATTGTCATTTTTTTATATATTAAGCTGCAATTCTGTCAATGTATATTGTTATTTTTTCTTCGGCTGTTCTATTAGATAACACCTTTTTAACTTATTCGTAAGTTATGGAATTTGCTTCAGTAGGACTCTAGAGTCTAGCTAATGTCGTTAATTAAATAACTTGGCTTGGTTACGTTGCTAAGTATTTAAATATTTACGTTCATCTGGCGGCAACCTTTGATTATTTTTATGTAACTTGATGTTTCCTCTTGTGTTCGCATAATTAATTACCACTTGTTTACTAATTTCGTGGAACTTAATAAATAAGTAAACAAACTCATAACTATAGAACATCACTTTTACTATTCATTTGCTGAACTTGAAATAACTTTTATAACAGTGTACTATGAACGTTTTAGTATTATTTATTACTTCTTCAAATAAAAAAAGAACAAAGTATATCTTTGTATCTGCCACCGATGATGGAGTGTCAATTGAGAGTCCTGGACTTAAATATCACCATTTAGTGTCTACGTCTGCTAAGGCCAGTTTGCTTATGTTTTTTTTAAATATTTTATAGGTTGTACAGAGTTTGACCACAATGTCGTCTAATGTCAAATGACGATGTGATCGCTGGTAAATACACTTAACCAAAATGAGAACTGGGTTTCATGTGCAGCTACTGGAACGCACCTATATTTGCTTGGCCTTATAGTAGTTATTGTCATCATCGTCAATGTAGTCCGGTGAAGCTGTTAGACCATGCTAGGTCAATAGCGTAGTCAGATCGAAAAAAAATCATCATCTTTTAACCCTTATCCCAACTAAGTAGGGTCAGCACAACATGGTTTCCTTTTCCACTCTCGCCTATTAGACTCCTATTACTGTCATCTCAGTGTTCACATCTTTTATGCACGTATGTTATCACGTTGTATATGTACGACATAGTCGATGCAGTCAGGATGCCAATAAATACTAAGTAAATACTTTACACTCTTTATTTGGCCAGAGTTCTGGCTTACACTAATATTCACAAAGGAATGCGTAGATAACACTGCCATCTTGCCTTTTATAGGCCGAACTATATAATTTATAAGACGAAATATATAACTCAAAGCAATTACTTATTCTGCTATATGCTTTAAGTAACACAAAAATAATAATTAATGAACAAATTAATATTATTTACGTACATCAATTCTATATAAAATCATTGTTATATCATTGTTATTTATGTATCTGAAATATGTGTATGTGTGTAGAGTAGAGACATCTAGCCCTTTACAGGTCAAACTATTTATTGCCTTTATAGGTCAAACTATTGAAGTCATAGCAATTACTATTATTATCATAAAACTAATGTTGTGCAAGTAATAAATGAACAATATCAATTCCTATTGAAATGACTCATTGAAATCTATATAATTATAATAATTCTCATTTATGTATCTGTAATAAAATGGCGTTAGTGTTAATGTGTCTCTCTTATATGTTGGCGCTTGGCGCTAGTATCAATGCGTATCTATAATATGTAGCGCTAGTATCCCGAGTCTTGAATGACGAGCGGTTCCGGAAGTGGGTAGCTAACACGTATCATTTTTCACACATCTCCATCCTTACCTTTTTAGGTCTTTCTCTACTCCTATATCCATTCACCATCATACTCAAAGTTTCTCTAGTTATATGGTCTTCATCTGTCCTCATGACATGCCCATACCATGCTAACCTATTACTCCTCAACTTCTCTGTCATTGGTGCTATTTTCAAACTCTGATATATTCATTCCTAATCTTGTACATTGTTACACAACACATCCACTTTATGATTCGCATTTCTGCCACATGTACTTTTCTCTCATTCGTCTCTTTCGTCGCCCAACACTCAGATGCGTACAACATGACTGGTCTTATAATAGTGCTATACAACTTCCCATTGAGTTTTAAGTGCATTCGTGGATCGCAAGCTACACCAGACACTTTTCGCCATTTCATTCACCCTGCATTATCCTATTCCTCGCGTCCTTATCTATGCAACCGTCGTTTTGGAACAGAAAAACGAGATACCGGAAAGTATAGGCTTTATAGTAGGTATAGTTATGAATAATTTAACTATACTTATATAGTTGACGAAGTGGTATTTACATTTCAGGTTATCATCGTAAATGAATAACTAAATATTGCCGTTTAGTTTTGGATTAAATTAAACATAAGGATATATCAGTGAATAACGGAATCTCCATTTTTTATTAAAAACATAAAGCATTTTTTTTACAGCTTCAATAATTCATAAATAATAATAAAGCAAGAGGTTTAATGTGTTTTTGAACTAAACGCCTTGGCTATTGTGCAATGTAATAATGAACCACCACTACAGTATCTTTTGCGGCACGAATTTGAGTAGGCTTTATATTATTTTACTCATTACTATTAGCGGCTATTTTACGTGGTTGAGGACGGATTTAGCCATAGGCCAGTGAGACATACGAAAAGTTAAAACATTGATTCAAAAAATTATAGTAATGTGTTGAAAATAACTTGTGTTCTATGGTCCTATGGTCGAAATACAGGTACAAACTTTCTCCTTCACGTGATAGTTAATATATATCATCAGTATTGAGTATTATATAAAAGTATGTTACATTTTAAAAGCAAGAAACATAAATTAAGATAAACAGAGACATAAATATTTCGGCTCGACGATGGTATGAAAAATATGTTACTTCTAAATTGCTTTTTTTATAAAACTAAAACTCATCAATACTAAACAAAAAATGAAGAAAATCAGTTGACAAACAGAGAAGAAGGTGGCTACTTGAAATATTTTATCTCCGTCCATATATAATAGCTCGCGGATTTACTTGCATTAATGTAGATTTTGAAAATAAAATTTTACATCATATGAGTAGCTGTTAATGTGGCTTTCTGTAGGCGAGAGAAATTTTAAAACCGATTAAGTATTTTTTGAGTTTGTCTATTACACACATTTCAGTTTTGTATTTTTTTCTTACTTCATTTGTACATACACTCATGACTCTGATAAGAACTTTATACCAGTAGCATTGAGTTGATATCAATAATCAATGGTGGTCCAGAGATCGTGATGGTCGAGTGTTTTAACCGGTGGAATGTCAATATCAATTATCAACGCTTTTTTTGGAGTTCGCGTGTATTTAACCATTTAAATCAGTAACACTATCGGCTGACAGGAAAGAAAAATATCGTAAGGAAACCTGAACTAAAGAAATGTCTGAATGAGATATGTTTGCTAATGGGAAAAATATAGAACTGTGGATTTCTTGGAGTTTGAATATGTCGTGGGTTGGTGTAGTGATTATGCCCATATCTTACTATGGGAAGAGCCTTATAACTCTATAGTGGCCCTCTTATAGGGTGTTCTAATGATGATGATGAACCAATAGATCATTTAAATCTTATAAAGTGATTTCGCGTCTCTTCTGAACGGAATGTGAGTGTAATCGTCACGCTAAGTATTATATTTTATAACATTATAAGTATTAAGAAACCACTGTAACTATTAGCGATTACACGCAATTTGTTATTTAAAAATATGCTTAATAAAATATGGAATATTTTAACATGTACACTACTTCTATTGGAAAAATGCGAAAAAGTTCTATCCATGACTGACCAGTAGCCAGTTCGCATTTAAATATTGATTGAGAAAATCTCGAGAATTCTTGTCATAGTTCATATTAGGATATCGGTGTGCGGTCAGAGAATACCAATGATAGATGTGTTATCGTATGATTCGAATGGATATAAAACAATATTCGTATCGGGAGATATATGAGGTGTCAACGCGTGATTTATTTGCGTGCCGTCGATGTAATATTGTTGGTACGTGGGCTCGACAAGTATGGATATGGACTAATTGTTACACTTTTATTATGATATTCAAATTAACGTTTTCTACGATATACCGATTTGCACTACCTGTATGTCCGCAAAAACTTAGATATGCTGGATCTAGTAAAAGACCAACGTAATTTGAATACTAGAAACAGCAACAAATTGGTCATTTCATGCTTCAGGCTCACTAAGTATAAAAAGAGTTTTTTTAGGTTATAGTGTTAGGTTCTACAACAAAGTCGCAAAACACATTACATTTGCCGGATAGTGAGTTCAAGAACCATGCCAAGCGGGTTTTAATATCTAAAGGCTATTATAGGGTGTATCAATATGTGAATGATTGTGACGTCTGGAAATGACTACATCCACTAAAAAGGAATCTAACTATTACCCCTTATATAGGTCGTTCGTAGTATAACCACACGACATTAAAACAGAGCAAAATGCGCGGTTCATAGCATAACTACCCGACATTAAAACATAACATCGACCAATGGCGTCTCATGTCATTAGTAACACCCCCGATATGGTCTATAGTACGTTATTAGTAGTACGAAGAGTGCTAAAAATGACATATAAAAATAATTGAATTTATAAAGAACCTACTCTATGTTATTAAGTTTTTGAAAACTGTGGTTACATGGTCCTAAGTTGGATCACATCTGACAGTAAGCAACGATATGTAAGCAGCAACTTTTACTTAAAGCAACTATTATATTGTCAATCTATTCAAACCGCTATAAAAGTCAATGCCTTAAAAATTGCGGTTCTTGTTTAATAATAAATATGGCAATATAGTTCGAGCAAGTTGTTCTTCAATTAAGGTTTATGACAGACTAATTCCCAATCTAAAATTAGAGAATAGATAAAAAGCTTGTATAATAATAGACATATATTGTCTTTTAAACTTATTGATTTTTATTAATTTCACTCATAATAAAACAATATATTTTTAATTAAAATTTGACCCGATTTATCAACACACTGCGTGTAAAGTCCCTATTAAAAACTAGATGTACCTGCCACTCCGTTTGTGTGAAACTTAATGCAAAAAATCAGTGACTAAGAAAATCATCTGAATATATTAAGTCCATTTACTTATCTACCTTTTTTCGTACTTTCAAGTCGCGTCTTCATTAAAATCACAATAACTTTTAATAAAACAAATCTATTTTAATGAAACCAAGACCAAATGTTACTCGAGGATATGCTATATGATTCTCTTTAGAAGAAGAGAAGAGAAGTTTTTATTATGAATGCAGTACTTTAGCAGTGATGCGTGTCCAAACAAACGGACATACAGACAGTCCGACATTTCTAAAATGATTGAAATGTATTTGATTACTTATTCCTAGACACCTGCAACATTTTTTTTAAATCGAAAAGTACAAGCACGTTAGATTTACATTCTTATTATACACTACCCTCTGCCCGCGACTTCGGTCGCGTGGAATAGATACACTAATACTAACACGCAACATTTCTGAAAAGGAAAAACCATTCCGATTTTGAAACATTTTTCAGCTGTGCTCCGCCCCTATTGGTCTTAGCGTGATGATATATAGCCTACAACCGTTCTCGATGAATGTGCTATATAACACTGAAAGAATTATTCAAATCGGACCAGTAGTTCCTGAGTTTATTCCCTACAACGTCACAACATCACAACGTCACAAACTCACAAACTACCTCTTTATAATATTAGTATAGATATAGAAGATAGAATAGTTAGATATGTATATACTTAATCTACGTCACGTTACATGTATATTAATTAGTGCCAGATGAATCCTACTTTGTCACAAATGTTTAATATTACTAATTGAAAATGATTTATGTCAGAATTATTACGATAAAATTTCATAAAAACACATTAAGTCGGTTGCAACTGAATGTTATTGCTGAATTATCCAACACTTAAACGTTAATAAGGTAGTTAAGGTACGGAAAACGCTACGCCGGTTGATACTGGGGTGCTATTTATGACAAAAATTGCTAATATAGTTTAATTATAGAAACTTGATCGAGGATTAATTCACAACAAAATGTTAAGGGCTAATGTATCGAAAATTCGTAAAGAAATCAAATTATCCGTCGAAATGACTTGCTTCGGATTAATCAACTAACACAAAACATCTTACCTGGTTGATTGTAGCATAGTGTTTGCATATATTCAGTTATTACATATTTTATAATTACTATTGTATGTATTGTTATGTATTATCTAACTGTTATAAAATTCTGGTAGCGTCATTGTATACTGTTTTGTTGAGATACTTTCAATTCTACAATGAGCTTAAATTTTCCACAAAGGAAATCATGATATTGGCAGGTAACCTTTAATAGCGATAATACTACCTTACTGTAATAAGATCTCTATGTGCACATTATTGAATTAGATTTAAACACCGTCATGT
>JACEII010000029.1:1279380-1345852 GCA_014332785.1 Antheraea mylitta | reverse complement strand
TTGGTGTAATTAAGTTATGTAATTATATATGTTATGTTATAGTTATGTAATTGTGTAATGAAGATAATATGATATAAACTATTCGAGTTTAGGTAGATAATCTTCAGAAATTATGTGTTGTTATATATTTTTTGTGTGATTAAATGTCACGGAAATGTACGTAATTTTAACTAAGTCGATTTGTACCTGTTAGGAATCTAAGAATTCTGCGCCTTAATTGTAATTATTAATCCATAAACAAGTTTGTGCGTGCTTGACGTGTGTTGTACTATTGCAAACGTTTATATAACATTATACATTGGTATTATTCAAATGTATGTTTGCTAGTGATTGTTGGTTACTTCAAAGCGTAACTGATTATGTTATTGTTCATCTGGATGTCATTACATTTTCTTTATACCTATGTTCTTAGCATGTACTGTATGGTTTATGTAAATATACCATTTTTTTTAACTAAGTCTGTTATACAATGGGTAGCAATAATACGGAAGAGATGAGTGCAGGGTATATGTTTATAAAAAAATATTTCTTATTAAAAATATGATTGTTCTGGAGAATCTTACAAAAACATTTATTAATGTAGTTAAAAATGATAATTATTATGAGGCCTAAATATGTTTAGTTCAGGGTCATTGTACCTTTTTTAGACTCCAAACCTCACACTTTTTTTTAATCTTGATAGAATTAAAAGATAAAAGTGAGGACAAATATTTTTTACTATATTATAAATCAAAATTCTCGTTCTGAAATGTGATAATGCGAGTTTTTCTTATTATTGCTTTTTTCGCAAAATAAATCCATACATTTATTAATTATGGGAACATCGTAACGGCATCAGTATTGTAGTATTATATTTCAAGATATATTCGTATTTCTACATTATAAATTCGAAATTGAGTTTGATAGTTTGTTACGGTTTCACATTTTTACTAATTAACCGTGTATAGTAAAATTTTGCATACACAAATTGAGGGATAGGTACAGAAAAGGACAAAGGTCCATCAAAAATAGCACAGACCACATTTACATTAACGCGAGCTTATATTACAGCTAGTTCCAAATAAAATGATGTGTAATTTATGCACATGAGTAAAATTGAACTAAGATATTTTTATATAGAAGAAACTATCCTTTTGTAGTAGGTAATCTATTTGACACAACTAGACTACGAGTATAATATAATTTATCATATTTATCGTATTTTTATGACTCTTGATGCGGAATCTTAATGTGCCCCTTACTCATCCCATGCACGTGTCCTGTGTTCGTAAAAAAAGGTCGTTGTATCGCCTCTATCCCACGTCTAAAGCGTGTTTGTATCGAGTTTATCTCAAATCGTGAATTAATACATCGCTTCCAGTCTCACAGTACTGGTACTACTGGATAGTGGATACTGGTCTTAGTGCTCTAACCGTCTGTAGATATTCCGCGCGATTGTACTTAGCCAGTTGTTGAACAACCCGCGAACTGTTTACACGCATCGGCAACGTGACGTTGTCACATCGGATTCGGTTTCGAAAATCGAATCATAGGCATTGACGCGTGCTAATATAATATCGATAAAATTTAAGTTAATCGATATATGAAAGTGTCGCGAGTGAGCTCATTACAGTGTAGTTAACTAACAGATCTTTCAGTGTACAGTGTATATTTAGCAATAATTTTACCGAATCTCTTTCGTTGTAATTATAAAGTTTGGAACAATTTAAAACAGCACTGTCATAGTGAGTTGTAGTATGTTTATTTTCCTAGACAGTAATAAGTATATTAAAAGTGTAACAGCGTGAAATCGATTCGCATTAATTCTACGAAAGATAGCCGACAAACAAGGGGCCTATTTATAATTGTATCGATAATTACCGGATCCATTGCATGTCAGATCTGAACAATGATTTGATATGATTGAAGTTATCTATGAATTGATCTTCACGCTGTTCGTGATGCTAATTGCCACTACTCCTTATCGATATTACAATTATTATTATAATTTCTTTTTGGATTTTTGACGCTGCGATAACTTTTTATTTTCTCATATGAACAACACTATTGTTAGGTGAATTTATATCGATTATTATGTAGAATTTATGTTCGTAATAAAATTGTTTATGAAGTAGTTGGCCGTGTAGACAAAAAGCTATTAGTCTCACAATGTATAAAATTGCGTAGTGAAATTCATTATAGTATTCTTTGGCAATTCTGAATAGTATCAAGTAATAATATTATACATTTAGAATGATCGATTTTATGAACTGAGTTTAATTATATTGTTGTCGAAATAATATTAAACGAGGTGTACAATTATTAAATATATACGAAATATTATGTACAATACAATTTAATGTTAGCTAATTTATTACTACATTTACGACAAAGTAAATCTATTGAAATAGTGATATTCGTTATCAAACTCAATTTATAAACGTGTATCTTAATTAAATCTTAAATCCTAATATAAATATAGTCAAATCTTTTTGATCTCTGACGATAATTAATAGTTTTTTAATAATTCTTAAAAGTTATTTTGTATTTCGATGTATTGGGTCATCCGGTTTATTTAAAATAATTCAAAGAAATTGAAGTTATTTTAATTGTAGTGTTTTTTTTTTGCAATTTTTCTACATAAATATTATATCATATCACTGAAACAGTACAACATTATTAAAACAAATACACAGACAATAAATTTGATGTGTATATATGAGTTTTGTTGAAAAACGTAAAAAATGGGAAACATGCTTAGCACATGTTTCGTCTAGGGTCGACTTTTATACAAATAAATGAACTACTCTGCTTAATCATGTATAACCTCATAATATTAATACTTCTAAAGAGTCATTAATTAATAATCAAAATTCCAGTTATTGAAGAATGTGATATTTACAAGGTAGTTTTAGATAAGGATAAAATAAAATTATATCTCCTAAAATTGTAGAGTACTGACGTTGTTTGCGCATCACGCAAAACTATTGGTTTGTTTTTTTTCTTTTACTTCTTAGGGTGTTGTTCTTTACCTAAAAATATCACGATAGCTTCATCTATACTAATGTTATAAGGCTGGAAGGTTAGTCTGTTTGTTTGCTTTAACACGCTATCTCAGGAACTACTAGTCCGATTTGAAAAATTATTTCATTTTTTTCTCGAACTGACTACGCTATTGACCTAGCAAGGTCTTAACAGCTTCACCGGACTACTAAGGCGAGCGCTTAAGGCACTCAGCCGATTTTATAATGGAAACCAGCTCAAGGGTGCACGGCACACCTCGGCTTGGCTGTTGCCCGTTGCATGCAAAATCGCGACCTATCTTAGCTAACCTAGCTAACTATTCATATATGTTTGAGTTGTCGAGACGCATATGAGTACCAGCATATCCGCCCCGACAACCCCTCCATATATTTTTATCGGAAAAATTTGGAGAGTTTTTCAGTTCGATAAGGGAAAAAATCTTTCACAAAATAATCCTTCCACAAAGATGTGTAGCGTGTAGGCGTGCACGTGTGTGGAGGTGATAGTGTAGTGTTGTAGCAGTGATGTATGGGTGTGTCACCGTATCGCGCAAGCAACGCACTCAAGGGCTCCCTACCGAGGGATCGAACCTAGGCTTGAGCCGCTGCCGTGGGAGGCCTAATCGGGTGTGCGGGAGCGAAGTTAACCCCCAAACCGCGGCGGCGCGATCTGTGGTTACGCGGGCGTGGGCGTGAGCACGCTCTGTTACGAGGGACAGGCTGGTACTGATCGTTCGCTGACGTGATATCGTCGGGAGGGTCGGTAAAAATGTGTCGCGGACGTCTTTTATAACGCCCAGCGTTGGGCACGGGTTCGTAATTCGCGGCGGATACCACTAACGGACTGGGATGAATCGCGGCTCGCTCGAAATAGCTGGTAGTGAGTGATTTAATATACGCCCAGATGGACGGCATCTCCAGGTCCCTATGGAGATCCGCCCTCCGGACGAACCAAGGAGCACCGGTGATTTTACGCAGAGCCCGGGTCTGCAAAACCTGAAGCGTATCTAGATTCCTCGCGTGGGCGAAAACCGGACAACTATACGTCATTACCGGACGAATACAGACTTTATACAATGTGAGCTTATGTCTGAGGGACAGTTTGCTCTTCTGACAGAGTAAATAATGGAGGCGACCCAAGACCATAGCGGCTTTGTCTCGCACTCTCTTGATGTGAGAATCAAACGTTAAATGTCGATCTAAAGTGACGCCGAGATACTTGACAAGTTGACAAGTTTATTCGCGCGATATCTGGGATCGAAGAGTATCGCGGCACTCTTATCGGGGTTAACACCTATACGCCATCGAAGAAACCAGTCACCGAGTGTGCTAACGGCTTCTTCGATGCGATCTCTAAGAGTACTCGGCCGCCAGCCAGAGGCGTAGATCACTGTATCATCAGCATAACAACCTACCTCGACTCCCGGGAGCTTAGGTAGGTCGCTGATGAACAGGTTGAAGAGGGTGGGCGCGAAAATTGAGCCTTGCGGCACACCTGAGCGTATCGGACGGGGCGATGAGAGTTCGCCGTCTACTCTAAAACGGAAGGTTCTATCGGCTAGATAATCGCGGAGGATGTGAACTAACCTATCGGGTATGCCGGCTTGATTTAACTTGAATATGAGCCCTTCGTGCCAGACCTTGTCGAAGGCCTTGGCGACGTCGAAAAATACCGCTATTGTACGTTTCGGATTAGTGTTTCTCACGGGCGGATCCGGCTCCGGATGCGGATCTTTATTGAAATTGGAAAGAATGTGCTCCGTGAGGCGGAGCACTTGATCCGGACAAGAGTGTTTGGCGCGAAATCCAAACTGCTCGGGTGGAATTAAACTCTGATCGTTAATCGTGACCTGGAGACGGTTCAGAAGGAGCCGCTCGTAAAGTTTGCCTAAGGTGTCTAACAAACTAATCGGACGATAGCTATCGGGAAGCGTAGCTTTCTTGCCGGGCTTGTGAATCCCTATCACTACGGCCCTCTTCCAGACGGCTGGAAAATGACCCTGGGACATGGCCGCATTGAAGATGCAGACCAATAGAGCTATGATGCGGTCAGGAAGGAGCTTCAGAACCTCGTTCCTGATCCCATCGGGACCTGGGGACTTCCTAGGTTTTAGACGCTTGATGGCGGCCGAGACTTCGTCAAACGTTATCGGGGAAATTATTTCAGTGTTATATATCTCATAAATGGCTTATAGTAGGTAGGCTATATATCATCACGCTAAGACCAATAGGAACAGAGCACCAATAACGAATATTTTAAAATCACTTTTTTTCCTTTTGAGAACTTTCCCTTCGTGTAAGAGTTATCCAAAAGTAAGTAATTCCACGCGGAGAAAGGCGTGCTAGCTTAATATCAAAGTTTTAAGAAATTACAATTTTATAAGCGATAGGCGACTTGTGTTTTCTTATCGTGGAGAAGTGATGCTAGCGATGTGGTACTTATTTTTCTTACTCTGTGTATAAAATACTAGCCTCTGCCCGCGAGTTCGTTCGCCTTCTCAGAAGTAAAAAAAACATTCCAATTTTGAAACATTTTTCATATGTGCTCCGCTCCTATTGGTCTTAGCGTGATGATATATAGCCTATAACCATTCTCGATGAATGAGCTATATAACACTGAAAGAATTATCCATATCGGACCAGTAGTTCCTGAGATTAATCCCCTACAACGTCACATCACAACGTCACAAACTCACAAACTACCTCTTTATAATATTAGTATAGATATTATTTTGATAATAAAAGACGTCCATGAAAGATCGTCCGCGAATTTATACGTGTTAATTAACATAATAATAAAATGCAGTTTATATCGCTTAAGAAGAACAAACCTCTCTAAATTAGGGAAAGAATTTTAAATTGTGATCAATAGTTCTGAAGATTATCTCCTACAAACTATTTTTAATAATTTAGCATAAAGGTTAAAGCAGCAATAATACATTTATTAAATCTGGTTAAGACAAAATGTATGGAATATGGGAACCGAGGTGTAAGAACACAGTAGGTGTGAAGTTTTTCTTACACTATAAAATCTTTTGTTTGTTCTTTTAATTATTCTCGATATATTGTGTAGGTAAAATTCTTGTTATACAATTATTCTTTGTAAAAGTGTAGTAGTATGGAAATAGAAGTATTGATAATGCTCACAAAAATAGTAAGTTCATCCATCGAGCGTGAAAGCTCCGGCGCGGGACATTGTGGATTATAATCTAAAAATAGACATAAGGGATCATAATAAAACCACCATAAAGGCAATAACATCATTAAAAAATCCACTCTAAAATAGTAAATAGTTAATGCAAATAAAAAAAATAGTTAAAATAATCTATACTAGGGGGTAATCTCAGGAACTACTGGTCCGATTTGAAAAATTCTTGAAATGTTATATAGTTCATTTATCGAGGATAGTTATAGGCTATATATTATCACTCTAAGACCAATAGAAGCGGGGAACCAATGAAGAATGTTTAAAAATCGGTGTTTTTTTTTTCCTCTTGAGAGCTTCCGCTGCGTGTTAGCGTTAGCTCAAAGTATCTATTCCACGCGGACGAAATCGCAGGCTGAGGCTAGTACTAAATAAATAAAAAAACACCTAATAGTCGCTCACAGACACGATTTTTCATGCATACAATAAAAAAAAGCGAAAGCAAAAAAAGGTGCGGACCAAGAGTTTGCAAGAAGAAAAAGAAAAATAGTGATCAAAATGTACATAGTAATTATTATGTACTGAACATTATATTAATAGAAATCAGATCTCTTTGTTTATTACAAGATACCATCTTTGAAAACTCAACATATCAGATGAAATTATATTCAATACAGCTGATTCAAATTTTCAGTACACCATAATTCGTTAGCGTAATATACCAGACTTTAAATGGTATCAGTACATGTCGAAGTTATCCCACCTTAACAACTCGATCACCACAACTTCAGGTCCATACACCATTACTCGTTAACAGATTAAAAAGGATCATTATATTTTTCCCCAATTCCATTCTAACATTAGTTGCAAATTTGTATTTTTTTTTATCGAAGCATGGCATAGTCACCTCACTATGCCTGATGTTAAGCATAGTACAATCCAAAAACATCGGCAACCACCGAGAGACAGATTATCCATCGCCGGTCGCCGCTGTCATGCCGGCCATAATGACGAAAGTCACCCGGTACGGGATATGCACAGGCTGACCCCGAAACGCGACGCGCAGAAGCGAGTCACTATGATGGGCTTTTTCGCCATATGCATGGTGGTTGCGACCCAGTCGGGATGTAAAACCCTATCACCCCGCTTTCGTGATGTCTCGTTTGTTATTCAGCAGGGTGCACCACGTGCAGGTGAGGTTGGCTTGGGTGTCTCAAGTCTTAAGATGTTACTCGACACCCTTTATATACCCGTAATTTCGAAACGGTTAAATTCATGACCCTTCTTTTTATGTTTTAGCGTTCCGACTGCCGTTGATTTTAAGTAACAATGTAGTTATATATGGGAACTTGTTAAAAAAAGAGAAGAGTGGCTCTCAAATGCAGCTCCTAGAACGTACAGGTGCTTGGCAGTAGAGAACACCTACCATCAACCTATTATGGATTATTCAGGCTAGTTTTCTTCATCGAAAGATTAGGCTCGTTGCAGTATACCTACGTCATACAGCGCGAAGTTCGATCTATGAGCCATACGTGAGCTAATAATCAAAACTTTCAAACATACTCAATCAAAACTGTTTTTGAGCAGCTTACACCAAAATTTGAGAACAGACTTAAACCTTTAAACAAGATGTTGGCAAATTCATTTTTTGACTCTAACTGTTATTTCTACAGCCTAATACTTTCAGACGTTGATCGAAGCTAGCTGTATTAACCCTACAATGAAACTAAACTTCTATTGAAGGAAAGAATCGTGATACGTCCATAACATGGATATTTGTCCAAGACCATTTTTTTCTAAATTTAACGTGATATCGTCTTCGGTCATATAAATTATTTTCATTTTGATTTCTTGTTCTTCTCCCACCTACATACGATCGGAACATTTTCCGGCACATCATAGGCCTGTCTTCCTTCATGCTATGAACTGAGATTCAGTTCAATATTCTACAACTAGCCGTATGTCTGATGTCAATCCTTCAGATCACCTTGTTTGAGCCTAGTTCGTGGCAGGTAACATCCACTATCATCACCTTTAGACCTTTGACTGCCTTACAAGTATACATATGTACGAACTCGGTAAATTATGCTGATTCCTTAGTATTTCAATGCGTCGTAAATGTGGAAGTTAATATCAACAAACTCCCCTCGTTAATTAGTTTCACAAAATATTTATTATAACCATTATTATTATATAAGTATATGTAACAACCGTAACAACATCTCAAAATCAAAGAAATACATTAAAATGGAATATCAAATAGATAAATTTGTTCACAAGTGGAAAATTCTGACATGATGTCAAAAATGTAACATACCCTTGACAATTGTTCTTCATTTCATGACAAATCTTTGTTTCTGTAAATAAACTATGATAAAATAGTTAACTGGAATATTTTAAAATTCATATCACGTGTTTCGGCAGTCGAGGAACTTAGTATATTTTGTTAAGAGCTATAAGTAGAAACCGTACGTTTTACAATGGATGAATATGTATAAACTATTCGAAGTATTCGGATAAAAAAAAATATAGCGGACATGTTTAAACAATCGAGATTTTATTTATGTTACTAACATATGACATCGACGTTGTGTTGGATAATAAACTTATCTTCATGTTCTATTTGAATTTTAGTACCTCTTTTTTATGTCATAGGAGACAAATTAACAGACAGGTCACCTGATGTTAAGTGATCATCGTAGTCCATAGACATTTGCAACACTAAACACAAGTGCGTTGCCAGACTGTGTTTGGGCGAAGGAGCAAGGGGGAGAGGAGCAGGGAGGGAAGGTGAACCTTTGGAGCTCTCACTGAACGCAACGCAACAATGCAAGCACTGTTACTTCACGGTGTTTATGTAGGTCGGGTGGTACTACCCCGGACGAGCTGACCCATACATGCTGACACCAGTAATAGTTTCAGCATGGCTCTACCACCTACAAAATGACCTTTTCATTTAGCTTACGATTATAAACATAGATGCGTTTCGAGATATAATTTGCACACCTTAATATATATAGTTCTATATTAATAAACTCCAAACGTGAAATTATCATCCCGCATATATCAGCACTAGTGCATATATGTATATATGCTGTAAAGCAGCGTGTACTATAATAATAATACGAAAATCGGCCATAGTTAAATATATCTTTTTCTCGTAAGATTCTGGGCCTAACCTCGGTTTGTAGTTTTTTGTATTCTCAAGCTTATAGTAGCCTCTAGACTGTGCAGCGAAAATAGTGTGGGGCTTTTTCGACAGGCATATTTGAAATTTTTGAATAATTATTATTTATTGTTTATATGTGAGTCCTGTGATACTATTGTCAAGACACTGACCACAGGTCCGTACATTACTTTGACCCTGTTGAAAATCAGCAGTACAGTACCACATAGGGGGTGTGTGTACTACAATGGGGGGTGTCATTGTTGGATAAACTATGTATGTTTCCTTTATTTATCTTACTCTTTATAATTGTTTTCCAACAATAAAGAATCTTTGTCTCTTTTTCTTCTTTCTTCTTTGCTGCCCACCACACATTTCATACAGTGTTTATGATATCTATTTTATAAACATTCATTAAATGTGATTAATATAATTTTATTATAATATCATAATAAAACCTACCTAGATTACAGACTACCTAGATTTCCTGTCTCTTTATTTGGTCACAAAAGCTACAGAACCAATTTAGGTCATTTCTCTATCTTTCCCAGACTTTCTCGACAATATAACGAACTTGTTAAAAACGATCACACCATAGACTTATTTAGTAATTCCCTATCTAATTTCAAATCTAAAACTAGCTTTTTATTTAATTAATTTCTGCAGGATTTTTTTTCCTTAATTTTAAGTTATACATTATCGTATTGTTTTATTTTATTTTCTTCTTAATTGTTTCTTTTATTTTTATTGTCTTCCGCATCGTATCTTATATTCATAAATGCTGTAGTCAACTGTAAATAGTGACATAAATAATGTTTAAGTATTTGCATGTATTGTTTTTTAGCTTTTTATTTTATATTATAGTGGACACCAATTCGCATAATTAATATATACGAAATATATATTTATTGATTTTCTTTTTATTGTAGTTAGACGTAGTGGTGGTCAATCAATACCTAGCGGAAGTGCAAAGTAGCGTCCACTATAATATTTAATTATGGATTTCCGCAAAGTAATGCCTTCTTCAATCAACTTTTTATTTTATGTTACTGTTGTTGATTCTATATGTTAAATAAATAAATAATATATGTGACCAGCAATTTAGCCCTCGGTTCGCTAGTACTATCACTGTATTTGCCTTTAGCGAATCTACTTGCTTTCTGAACTCTACTCTTTATGGTTATTGCTCTGCTCTTAAAAGTTTTAACGTGATATCAGGTAGTAAATTGCTACGTTCATGCAACTAAAAAAGAAACAGTCGCTTGAGGTTTATATTATTCAAAGGATTGATTAAACATGTCATATCGTGTGATTTTGAAGAAAAAAATAGTTACCTTACGTTACAAATAAACAAATTAAGGCACATTCAAAACCGCAATAATTGACTGCTCCCTCGATTATGCAATGAAAACGATCCGGTTTAATGAAATATTTATTATAATAAACTGTAATAACATGCGTTTAGTTGCACATATAAATCATATGCAGTATTAAAAGCTGAGACGTTGCAGGCAGAGACGTGTTCTTAATTTATTGGTGGTAGCGATCAACATGTTGACGTGGTTTATGACTTGTTTTATATTTACGAGTTCATTTGGCTGTGGTTAGTATTCCATCTGCATGTATATTATAATAATAACTTCTCTTGGTGGTATTGTCTGGTCTGCAACAATTTAATGTCACTACATTTTTTTTTTTAACTTTATTTTTGGCAATCAATCTTTCCGATAGTTGCTGCCATTATCACGTAGTCAATAATATCACAAGCGTCGTGCGATCATTTGAATATTCAGCATCGTGTGAATCAATATTCTAACAAGATGGTGGATCCCTTGCTAGAACCTTCCAGGGAGTTTTCGTGGCATCTCAGAATTTCATGCTCCGTGGTATGATTTTCTATTCACTTCACTTATACATTATAAACTAACTATATTACGCAAAACACCACCAAATTTACACAATATATAGTCAAATAACTCAAGATTATGAATAAAATATAAAATCTACTACACGACAGACTAAAATCCTGCCAAAAACTCCACTACATATTACAAAGTCAGTAAAGCAAAGTCCTCTACCGCGTTGTCTGTCTGTTCGCGATTAATCCAAAATTTACTGAACGTATTTTTATCTGATTTTCTTCAGTTGATAGATTGATTCCTGAAGAATATATAGCTATGTAATTATGTCAGGGTTTTTTTTATTATCAGGGTGTGGCAACATCCACCGGGCTCGCTAGTTTTACATAGAAGTTAAATGCATCCTGCACCTAGTTGTATGTTAGTGCTTGTAACATTTTTAATACTTCATAGGCTTTGCGTTTGAACATAAAGCAGTGAGTAATTAACCTGAACAGTTTGTACGAAGATGTACACAATGGAATGCGTAGTTGAAAGTAGTGAAAAATCTCTGAAACCGCGAATCTTAAAAAAAAAAACAAAAATGCAGTCATCGGGAACAATTATATGTAATATTCATAAACATATAGAGGTACAACAAAATAATCCCAAGGAAGGTTGATATCAGGCAAGCGGCCGATCGTAAAAATGAAGCCATGACAAAGGACTTAGGTGGGATAGGGTAAAAAGAAGCAGATAGGTTTTGGCGTTTGAGTACGATCTCATCTTATGTGAAATTATGATATGATCCAGGGTACGCTGTACGATAGATACGCTAAGCCTAGAGGTTCTTAAGGCTTTCAAGTGTAGCTATCGGAATATACCTATATCCTATCATGCTTTGCATCATCCTTTGTGGTGGCACACGGAGGCACACAGTGCCTTTAAAGGGAATATCGGAAACCTCGAAAAATTGACATAAAAACTGAAAAAAACTTATGACCCTACAACTTTAGAAAATTTGCGTGCACCCAAAAAAGAAGTGACAAAAAAGACCTGCTCATACATGTTAAGTACCAATACTTGGTTATAAATTTTCGTATCAGTTGTAAACTTCTATTACTTCATATTATTTTTTCTTATTTATTGAAGGTTTAGTCGCCTATACAACTATATGGCCTAAGTAACATAATACAGATGCAAAATTAGTAATGGTCTGAATTATTTTTTTTACAATTCTCTAGCACGTTTAGAGCTAGGGTCAGATAATACGGACAAACATATGGAATGGAATATATGGAATAAACTACAAGTATTGCACCCACTTGTACTTGTACTTCGAATATGTTCTGCCAATATGTGGTACACATTTTCGATGAGCCCACAACTTTGGCAATAGAGACATAAAATCCTATTCTTAAGTTTAAATATGATAATCTGAAGGTATCCCGATTTCGTATGAAATCGTAAATTGTATTATTTAATATAATCGGCCTTAAAACCGTATATATATTTTAGTAGGTAGCCGTGAGTGGTTAAAATTAAAATATGATTGATGAATTCACACAAGAAACGTGAATTTCAAATGAAAAATAGGGCTTATAGATATCTTATGTAAAGAGACACACAAGCCACGAATAAAGATATTTGGGTTGCTCGTTTTTTTTTTTTTTTTTTTTTTCCGAAATGTCTACGCTATTGACCCAGTAAGGTCTTAACAGCTTCACCGGACTACTAAGGCGAGCGCTTGAGGCACTCAGCCGATTTTATTTTGGCAACCAGCTCAAGGGTGTACGGCACACCTCGGCTTGGCTGTTGCCTGTTGCATGCAAAATCGCGACCTATCTTAGCTAACCTAGCTAACTATTCATATATGTATAAGTTGTTGAAACGTATATGTGTACCAAGCATACACGCCTCAACAACTCCTCCATATATTTATTATCGGAAAGTTGAGAGTTTTTCAGTTCGATAAGGGAAAAAAGTAAACCCTTCCACTTTCATGTGTAAGCGTGTAGGCGTGCACGTGTGTGGGGGTGATCGTGTAGTGATGTAGCAGTGATGTATATTTGTGTGTCGCGCAAGCAACGCACTCAAGGGCTCCCCACCGAGGGATCGAACCTAGGCTTGAGCCGCTGCCGTGGGAGGCCTAATCGGGTAACGGTTTGCTCGTCAAATTTATCTAGTTATATTTTTACGATGGGTACTTACATACATATTATTTTCTTTATGCTCTGATATTTTAAAGGCAACATTTGTTACTAAATTCACATAATTCTTACATTTATATGTTCACTAACATTGTAGTGTATACTGGGTGTATTTTGAAATATGTTAAAAATAATTTGTTCTTGTAAAAAAGTTCATTTTGATATAGTTCCGTAACGAATTAACAGATCAAAATGTAACTTCTAATATACTCTTACATATAACGCAATTTGCCTGCCTTTCTTTGGAGATTTTTTTATCATTATATTTATCAACCATTAGAAAGAAAGAAAGATATATTTATTCATCACATTCAACACAGATTTATGAGTATATCCGTTTAAAGCAAAAAAATCAAGTGAGACAAGACGTGTTGCATGTGGAGAAAAGGGTTTTGTCTCAGCATTAGCTGCAGGCTTGTGTGTGGAAGCATTGCAACGCTGGTTGTCAGACAAAGCTTGTTATATATTTAAGACATACACGAAATTATAAATACAAATAGACTGACGCACTTACATGATGCTTCCAAATCAATATTATACACGCCCTAAATAATGCAATCTAGTACTGCTAAAATACAATACAATGATTTAACGAAACAGCTGAATTATATACCATATTCAATTAATGCAAAATCGCTTATATATTACTCATGACGTGACTTGAAGGAGAAAAAGAAAGCCAATCGTTCAAAGTTTCTGGAGTTCAAAGGCCAAGAATCAAATTATGCTTGTATCAGATATGCAAGATAAGGAAATTAGTAATTACAGGTACTTTTCAGGTTATATGACTATGTAGGGATGGGTTCCGACGATATTATAAATTACTTCGATATAGTTACTATTAGACCTCTGTCGTCTAGATTGATGGGAAGATTATATACCCATAAAAAATAAACCATACAAAATTTATCACGGTTTACGTCCTCGATGCGAGTTGAAATACATTAATAACAAGTGATTGCAAAAAATTCAAAGACAACGTGAAGATTACAGATGGTGCAATTTAATTTGTAATTCAATTAACTGCGATGAAAAAAGAGTTTATAATATCGGATAAAATGAACAACGTTACTGGCACGAATTTATTAATGATGGAGAGGATGAAAGAAAATGGATCATTGATTGACATCGAGGTTAATGAAGTGGTTTTATTTTTTTCGCAATTAACGTTAATTTAGATGCCGAACATATTTTTGGTTCCACTAAATTAGCTACATCTTACTGAAAATATTAAGATCACTAAAGCTAATAAACATTTCAAGGCAAGCACGGCCAAAATAAACATTTTAAAATATGTCCTTAAAAATTGGCAAAAAAGAGATCTTATTTTAAAAAATACGTGTGGTACTCGAGGACTGCCCCGGTAAAGCTATTACATAGCATTTTTATTAACTTATGCAATTATAACTATTTATTTATTTTATTTATGCAGTATTTTTTTTCCTTTGTTTTTTTTTCTTTGATATTAATTCAAGTTACACTTTTTGAGCGTGGTGACCGACAAGAAAACATTTCTTTTTCTTTTATTAAATAAATGAGAAGTTAATATTGTTCAAAATATTCTTATTATCCTACAATACATGTAGGTTATTCAGGAAAACACTTTGTACAGAAATTATACGAGTACAGATATTCACTGTTGTACATAGATAATAAATACCTATACACCAGTATACTTTCTCACAAACAGCTGATTACGTATTCGTCCGATTTCGGAGACCCGATGAGGCCTCCCACGGCAGCGGCTCAAGCCTAGGTTCGATTCCTCGGTAGGAAGCCCTTGAGTGCGTTGCTTGCGCGATACGGTGACACACAACTATATATCACCGCTACAACACTACACGATCACCTCCACACACGTGCACGCCTACACGCTTACACATGAAAGTGGAAGGGTTTACCTTTTTTTCCTTATCGAACTGAAAAACTCTCAATTTTCCGATAATAAATATATATGGAGGAGTTGTTGAGGCGTGTATGCTTGGTACACATATACGTTTCAACAACTCATACATATATGAATAGTTAGCTAGGTTAGCTAAGATAGGTCGCGATTTTGCATGCAACAGGCAGCAGCCAAGCCGAGGTGTGCCGTGTACCCTTGAGCTGGTTGCCAAAATAAAATCGGCTGAGTGCCTTAAGCGCTCGCCTTAGTAGTCCGCTGAAGCTGTTAAGACCTTGTTGGGTCAATAGCGTAGTTATTTCGAAAAAAAAAAACCGATTTCGGAGCAGCTCGTCTCGATCCGTGCGAGCTTAGTACAGTCGTACCATATATACGTTAAGCGAACGCTCGGCCGAGCTACATGGTAGGCAGAGTGGGGGGTGTTAGGTTTTTTCGTTACGGAATTTTTGGATTCGGTCTCCACGCTCAAGGCCCGCGATAGAAGCTATGCAATAGCTTAAAAACATTAAATGTTATCTTTTCAAAGCCGTTCCACAATTCGTTTTAATGTCATGAACTGTAATTACTGGTTAATAATTCGTCCGTTTCTATTTTACGGTACAGCGGACACGCATTATCATTGTTCGGTCAGTTAATAGGCGGAATAACAGCATGTAGCTTACAGAGAACATGATTTTAACACCTTATTATTTTTATATTTTATGGTTCCCTGCTTAAATAGTCATATTAATTTGTTCATCTCTTTAAACTTTTAAGCTAAAACGAGTTTGTTTACGTGAAACAGTAATGTGTTTTAGGATAACGTCATTGTTTAATTCATCGTGTAATTAATGAAGTAACAGAAGATTATGTTATTCCTTAATACAATGCATTATTCTGTGTAAACTATCCACAAATTATAATATATTAAACATGATATATAGAAAAACAAAGACTTGACCTTTATAATTTAATTTATATGAAAAGGTTACGATGTATTGATAGAATTAATAATTATGTTATTCTTAATTATATATCTTTCGAACCTTTCTGATATTAAAAAAAATATTTTTTAGATGGTAAGTATCAATTATAGTTTCACATAATATGCAAAGTTTAAACGATTATTCTAAGTTTATGAATTAGGCATTGAAGACAATTTGTAGTAGTGTTATTTTAAATTTTAGCTTAATTCCTTAAGATCTTTTGTATACATAATATACGAGACTTGTTTAATCCCAAGACAGTAAATGCATAGGAACATTCTTCTTATTTCAATTTGTTGCATATTGTAACTACAACGCATTGCCTTAAAATGGTAAGACTGACAATCAAATAGACAAGTGGACGTACGGTTTACAAGATTGTATCTGTATTATGTGTGTGCCTGTAGGCTGCCGAGGGATATGGTGATTGGGTTGAGAATTTATTACCATGTTTTGTCGACATAGAATATGGAGGAATGCAAATTATTTGATTTTTAGTACCTTAACTACTACAAAACTTAAAATATCGTTTAAAATACAACAATAATATACATGATCTTTACATAAAATATTAAAATGTCAAAGAAGGCAATAGTTCAGTTTAATCTATTCTTTTCAATGAAACAGTTTCGACTTGAAATTCAGTTGTTTCCATTATTTTTCTTTTTCCTTTTATAAATTACGAAGATGATAAGTTGATATTAGCTAAGCTATTATTATATTAGATAAGCTAGCTTCTGAAAATATTGAGATCATTAAGGCTTTCATATAATTATCTCTAGACGATTAAAGAAGTAAAAAATACTTTTTGTAATGAAAATCTTCGAAGACTGTTGCAAAAGCTATAGGCAGATAAAATCAATGATATATATACAGAAACACCTGGGATGGATTAAAAGGTAACTTGTAATATAAGATCCAAGCCTGTATACATTCAGATAACATCTCAAAGAATCTTTTGATGTCTTCGTTAAAATGCCTCAAGTCGAAAGTCAGGGCTTCCATTCGCTCGGTTATCGTGTACCTTATACGAGTATTTGGGATTGGCATTTTCAAAAGGTCCCCATGGAACATTAAGACTGTTGAACAATGCACTAAGAATCTATATAGGATTTATTTATGTTCTTGAAATTTTGTTTTGGTTTATGTTAAAATACGTTTGTTTACAGATTCGTTTTTAAGACGGAATTTATTTGTATTATGATATATTATGATATTGAGTTCAAAGTTGTTATTAATAAAAAAATGCTTGTAACGAAATGCTTGAAGAAATGTAAAATTTAGATCAATGCTGTAGTACTCTAACTTTTTTCCTTATATAGGGTTATTATATTAAGAAAGTTAAATAGAAATTACCAGTAAATGAACTTTGAGAAAATGTAAACAATATAATGCTTTAATTAGTGGATGAGTTTTTTTTAGTTATGAAATTCACGATGGGATGAATATTATAATTATCTAAGAAAATTGAAGGCGTAATGAAAATCTGTTTAAAGTAGAAAGCTATGAAATGAAAAAGCAATTACTGTAGAAAAAGCTAAACTTACTCAAAACCAATATTGATGTAGTAAGAGATAATGTAATATAAAGAAAATTGAAGGGTTTTACAAGGATAGATAATTTCGTAAGAATAAAAGAAAGAATTACTGAGTATACACTGTTAGTAGTGTTACTTTCATGCATTTTTTTCTAACAGCAACGATGATGGCTTCTGTTATTTCTATCCAATCGGTTATGGTTGTTTCGCGTTTACTGATGTGACATTTATCTATGTATACATTATATCATCAACATTACATAGTATAAATCAAAGTCCTTCGTCACGTCTGTCTCTCGTTTCCCGATAAACTCAAAAATTATATAACGGATTTTTATACGGTTTTCACCAGTAGAGAAGTGATTCAACGGGAAGGTTTAGGTATATAATTTGTCAATTTTTTTCTGTTATCAAGGCAGGGTAACGTCAACCGAGTCCGCTAGTATTGTATAAATTATTTATTTCTTAGATAACCAGTATCGTATAAACTTTCCTGTGCCGGTTGAGAAGTTAAATTCTGAAAGCGTAACAAACAGTCAATCTTATAATTCGTAATTATAACATTGGTAAGATAATTATATGTTACATTGTAGACATACGGTTTGTGAAATATGACAAATAGAAACTTATAAAAATGCTTGAAAATTGACACAAAAGCGTGTCAAATGAAACTAAACAAAATAAAAGAACATCGGTTAAGAAACCGAAGATAAAAAAGTACAGAACTCTTTTATTCTAGCCTATTCATATTTATATAAATTCTTTCTGAGCCACTTGTTAATCACTCTGATATAAATGTTTTCTATATAAATTTATGGTCATTTATATTACATCTCTCAGCTTTAAACGTCCGCGGTGTAAGGCTGAGGAACGTGTAAAAAATTAACCTCCAATATATACGTGAACGAAGTAATAATTAAATTACGATACGCATTAAACTCACTTGGAACATATAATGAGGTAAACTTACGTGTCAAAAAACAATGAACGAAACGTTAAAGGGTTCGTTTACGATCCGAGGAATTCAATCTGCGACAAAACTTATGTTAAGTCAACGCTTTTCTCGGATCACGAAAATAAAATTTTATGGAACACGTTGAATTTATTCAACAACGCTTTTTGTAATATATATTTGTCATTCTCGATAAGATGTATTGTTTTGCGAGTCCTGTGTGATAAATTTTACAGAGCGTGTAGTTTGATAAGCAGCATTGAGTTAAATGCTATTTTTTTATTATTTCTCGACCAGTACACTATTGACCTAGCAAGGTCTTAACAGCTTCACCACTCATGAAGTGGCATAGTATGAACAAGAAAAGTTGTCATTAGTAAATTTAATGAATAACTATTTATTGTTTGCAACTTCGTTGTGAGAAACTAATGTTGTTCTTTTTTGGAATTGTCTTAACTGTAGGCTGTCTTTTATTTACTTATTTATGACATTTTGAGTGTTTTCTATTAAATATTACCATTAGTATTTAGTTGTATACAATAGTGAATTTAATGAAAGTTATCTGCCTTCCAGTGGTAGTCGCAACAAAATGGGTTCAGCCGTTTTGGTAATTATATCGCAAAAAAATTATATGTTATTTATACGTATGTATAAATGTCATATATGCAATATATTTTACCCATTTAAACTTAAAAAAACGTCGAGGATTGCAAACAGAAATGAAAACTAAAAATAATGAAATAAATGTGTATTTTTTGAATGTTTAATCAATTACAGTCTGGATTATGACGTGATATCACAAGACTTTATTAATACAAAAATTCAAACACGCATCCATCCGCACGCATCCAATCCATATGAAAAAGTCGAAAACATACAAAGTCGGTTACAGATGTAATACATCACGAGCATGTCGAGGTCATCAGTTACACGAAGTCATAAGTTTTTCTTCTACCGAATAAACTTAAGCAACAAAATCGCTCAACGTGACTAAATAAGTTTTCACTTCAAAATAGAAACGCGCCATCAAGTCAGTATAAATACGTGCCTTGAAACAACAAATCATTCTTCAGAGAACGAAACCGCATGCGTTAACTAGTTGTTTAATACATTTATTAATATTATAACTTAAGTTAAAAGCATTTATCTAGTTTAACCAATGTGAATTAACATGCAATGGTTTATGTTATTATATAAAGTAATCGGTTTGATACCAAAAAGGTCATAGTGAACCGTAAAATTAGCTAAAAATGGCAAACCAATAAACTCCTATTACATGGAAAGACAAATTGAATGAATTATTCAAGCTCGTATGAATATTCATTTCATATTGAAGTCGCTGGTTCGGTTTTAGCTTTGATATCCACTCGCATTATGTGATGAATACTTTAGTGATCATTGGAGAAAAAAAAATCTGTATTTAATTTATAAAGTAAATTGTGAGATTTTCTCAAATAAACACGATAAATTCAAAGTAGCGATGGAGACATATCATTCTATTCATAAAATTAGTTCTGAAGTACTAATTGGTTTTAGTATTTTCTTTCTCTTTCGATTATAGTTTGTTAGTTTTCATATTATGTTAAATCTTTCGTTAAATATTGAGTTTTAATGTAATTTAATTTATAGTCGGAGCATGCCGTGGTGGTCTAAGACTAAATTTAATTACGAAATTGGTACTATTAGTATTGCAATTATATTATTCATCTATGATAAATAAACAATTAGTTTTTGCTCGCATCTTCACCCGCGTTAATGTGGATTTGACATATCTCTCAGGAAAAGAACATTTTTGAAGTGAGTACTTTCGGCGCGTTAAGCGGTGTGTTTTTGGCCGGAGATATATTTATAATTTCGTGTCATTACATGCTAGTAAGCATGACCGACCGTATTGTTTCCGCAGCTTGCGTCAGATTAGTCACGCGTAGTATAAGAACCTTTATACATCTAAAATTTATATTTTGTATAGAGATTGTGCAGCCCATGATATGTTTGGTGAATTAATAGATTGTATAAAAACTATGTAAGTAATATTTATTATTCAGAGTACCAATAGATGTGAAAGAGAGACTAATGATATTAATTTCCATTAACAAACTATGAAATTTAAATAATTCACAGTTTAAATATTAAAAAATTAAAAAGAGAAAAAGTTTAAATTTCATTATTTTGAGTGTCTTCTTCTGTCGGCAGTCCTTATCACTGTTTTTTTTTATAACAACTACCTGATATGCTTTTCAGTACCCCTGACAAACTGTATGTAAAATTTGATAATGAATTGAGTAGTTAAGACAAGCGTAATAAACAGATAAACTCAGATATCCCATTTATAATTTTAGTTAGAAAACCGTACCGCAAAAAACAACAAAATCGTCGATCAAGTTTTTTTGGTTCATATAAATATCGACAAAACGTTTTGGTCATCAAAGGGTTACATTTATATGTAATATATTATAGTCTGCTTAATCATGTTAATTAATACGATAAGGATAAATTCGAACGCGTGCCCTTTCAATAAATATCAATCAATAACATTTAAAGTTTAGAGTCGTATGTCTATTGAAATCGTATCTCCGTGTTACGTTTACTGGTTTCTAAAATAATCTGCTGTTCAAATAGCGTTTAAACTTTTAATATTTCATAATGACCACTACTAATGGAATCAAGCGTCATATATTATATACTTATACTGCACATTTTATACCTCGGTATACAGGTATACTCGGTAAACAAACATTACCCAACACTTTGTTATCCCCCATCAATTTTCCTCACACAAATATTTTTTTTTTTCGAAATGATTACGCTATTAACCCAGCAAGGTCTTTTGTATGAAATCGTAAATTGTATTATTTAATATAATCGGTCTTAAAACCGTATATATATTTTAGTAGGTAGCCGTGAGTGATTAAAATTAAAATATGATTGATGAATTCACACAAGAAACGTGAATTTCAAATGAAAAATAGGGCTCATAGATATCTTATGTAAAGAGACACACAAGCCACGAATAAAGATATTTGGTTTGCTCGTATTTTTTTTTTTTTTTTTTTTCGAAATGTCTACGCTATTGACCCAGTAAGGTCTTAACAGCTTCACCGGACTACTAAGGCGAGCGCTTAAGGCACTCAGCCGATTTTATTTTGGCAACCGGCTCAAGGGTGCGCGGCACACCTCGGCTTGGCTGTTGCCTGTTGCATGCAAAATCGCGACCTATCTTAGCTAACCTAGCCAACTATTCAAATATGTATGAGTTGTTGAAACGTATATGTGTTCCAAGCATACACGCCTCAACAACTCTTTCATATATTTATTATCGGAAAATTGAGAGTTTTTCAGTTCGATAAGGGAAAAAAGTAAGCCCTTCCACTTTCACGTGTAAGCCTGTAGGCGTCTACGTGTGTGGAGGTGATCGAGTAGGGTTGTAGCAGTGATATATATTTGTGTGTCACCGTATCGCGCAAGCAACGCATTCGAGGGCTCCCTACCGAGGGACCGAACCTAGGCTTGAGCCGCTGCCATGGCCAGACCACGGCGACGTGATCTGTGGTTACGTGGGCGTGAACACGCTCTGTTCCGAGGGACAGGCTGGTACTGATCGTTCGCTGACGTGATTATCAGGAGGGTCGGTAAAAATGTGTCGCGGACGTCTTTTATAACGCGCAGCGTTAGGTACGGGTTCATAGTTTGCGGCGGATACCACTAACGGACTGGGATTATTCGCGGCTTTTTCAAAATAACTAATCGTAAGTGATTTTACGTACGCCCAGGTAGAAGGGATCTTTAGGTCTCTATGGAGATCGACTCTCCGGATGTACCACGGGGCACCGGTCACTTTACGTAAAACACGATTTTGGAGAACCTGCAGCTTATGAAAGTTATCTTTGGACATATGCGCAAAAACTGGGCAGCTATAGATCATCACGGGACGGATATACGTCTTATACAAGATGAGCTTGTGTCTCAGGGACATCTTACTCTTATCACAAAGCAACGGATGGAGGAGACCCAAGACCATAGCGGCTTTGTTTCGCACTCTGTCTATATGTGAACTGAACTTTAAATGTGTATCTAATGTAATTCCGAGATATTTGACCTCTTGGCCCCGAGGGATATCGATTCCGTATAGCCTGATGGACTCAAATTTCTTAGCGCGAGTTCTTGCCATCCTGTACGTGTTCACGGAGGCAAGGAAGAGTATCGGGGAGCCTCCGCCTCCCAGAGAGATTGAAGAAAGAATGTGGATGAGGAGGCAGGATGCGATGATACGATGGAGACAAGACCTGGTGGACGCGCGATACGGATGATACACGATAGACTCAGTCCGCCTGGTGCTGCCGGATTTGTGTCAACGGAAGTCGGGCTTGAATTTCCGTCTGGTGCAGGTGCTGACCGGGCATAGGTAGCTTGCACCGGGTAGCATGCAGGGAGCCGACTGCGTATGCCATCACTGTGACGTTGACTCAGACACTGCGCAGCGTACTCTGTCTGTGCTCCGTGTGAGGATCAGCGTCGCATTCTCCCATCACCGTAGACAGAGTGCGACGCTGATCCTCACACGGAGTATATTTCGTAGGCGCGCATGGTTAAAGCTTTGCTCAACGGCGAGTTTGTATAGAATATGGTGGCCTCCTTCTACGAGGAAGTCGTCACTAGTAGGACCGCCATCGAAAAATGATGAGGCGGATGGAGGTGACGGCCGGTAATTACACAGCCGTCTCCTTCCACGGAGGAGGCCTGGCGGCGCCTATTTGGCGCTGGGGTGACACGATGAAGTCCAATGATACCTTGTGTCGCCCCTACCATAGTGGTGGGTAAAACCGAAAAAAAAGATATTTAAAACAATTCGGCTGAGTGTCTTATATGTTTACCTTAGCAATCCGGTGAAGCTTTTAAGGTTTTGCTAGACCAGCGTAGTCAGTACAAAATAAAATCTCAATAATCTGCGTGTAGAAAAAAATGTTAGTTGTTTGCTAGTAAAAAAAAAGAGACAAGTTTCTTCGTTTATGGTTCTTTATTCACGTGACATTGGCGAAATCGTGTGCGCACACATATTGCAATTTTTAAATAAGACAAAAATAAGATTTCTAACTTATTTATACTTTAAAAAGCAATTACTTCACAAATTCGAAAAGTAAAATATACTTAATTGATTCATTTTTCCTTTTGAATACCATGGTAGTGGTCCACCTACGATAGCATCAGAATTCACCGACTATACAGCGAACATGCCGCATTCGGTTTGCAGTTTTCGCCAAGAATTTCCAGTTGCGATACAAGCGTTGATCAATTCGTCGGTCGGTAATTTTTTCCCATGGCCATTCTCCGTATGGCAAAATGATTTGTTAAGCCATTGAGCCCCTGTACCTGTGTTCAATTTTATTACTTACCCGCGTACACTTGATTTGGTAAGGCGAGTGCGGAGGGAAAATTGTTTAGCTTTTTAAATGGGGCAATTTGCAATTATTATTTTATAGCGACAAGTTACATAATTGAGTTTTTATATCGACGGACGCGGGGAGAAATGCCGACTTAAACGCCGGCCATATTAGGTCTTGGTCATGTTTATTTTATTGTTATTTAATGCATTAGAATCACTCTGATGTTTTGCAGAAGTTAAAAAGTATATACGCTGCATTTATATTAAATAAACATAGCTTCCTTTTATGTCACCGCGGCATGTAAAAAATATTCGTTGTCCCTTCAATACAACACTTGTCGTGGATAAAATTTAATTTCCTTTTGTATATTTACACTACTTTTTAAGCTTTCTAATCTACTTTTCGGAATTTATTTACCATGTGAATGTTTAAAGGATAACACCCTTCTATCGTGTGGTAGTTCATGGCTACATTTTACATATTAATACAAAAACTAATAAACAACAAAGAGAACCTCAGATAAAGCTTGTTCTTTTAAAAGTGAGGGAACGATACCTTTAATCGTAATAAAATCACACATAACCTCAATGAACAAAATTCAAGGGGCGATTTTAAGGTTAACCATTACGAAATTGCTTATCGTGAGAACGCCACACTGTCGAACAAAGGGAAGCGGGGCACGGGTCGAGGTGCGGGACGTGGTTCGGAGTACACGACAGGGCGTGATTCATTTATTACACCATTTGGTATTGATGTTGAATGTATATCAGTTTTGCATTTCTCAAGATAATAATGACAAATATTAAGCACCTATTTTTTTAATTAATTTAAAATGAGAAGAAAGTATTGAGCAATTTGTAAGAGTATTGAAACTATTTAACCAGTCATGCATACAACAAATGAATATTGGTGTATCCGATAACTATAAACTCCAAACATATTTAACCATCGGCATGAAAGTTTGGGCACCTAAATATCTTCTCAGGTAGAGGTATTTATTCTATCCACTTTACTCGTCGGTAGGTGACGCTAGAGAACATCAACTCGACTATTCATTACTATAAATTGTACCTATAACAAATATTAATAGCGACAACAAACGAGCCATGGACATAGGGTTATAGTTGAAGGCGTTATAGTATTAATATTTTACATTTATATCCATTATGGCTCATAAATTCTTTAATAAATCATACTAATATATATAAAGCTCAAGAGAGTGTTTGTTGAACGCCCAGATTTTCGGGATTAGCTGTCTTATTAAAAACAATCCTTTTTTCTGTATGAAATATAAAGAGTTACAATTGTTGTACCGTTAGACAGCGTGTTTTAAAAATTTAACGATCTGTTGCGTACCTAAGTGAGAGCGTTACATACAATTTCATATTATTTATAATATTAGTAAATATTGATTAAGAAAGGTCATTTTAAATTCCGCTATGCTTCAGAAACTGAGTATTGACTATACGAAAAAGCCAAGTACGCAGTAAGAGTGTTGACAGGCTTTGTGACGCGTTATGTGGGAATCGAACGCCGCTTGATCAACCGACAAGCACCGAATATTACCAAGGGTCGAACTGTAAACGCCTATGATATTGATGTCTCACGCCGCCGTGCGGGTTAGTCGTGTGGTCGGCCCCCTATGCTACAATTGCATTCTGTATCTGTATTCTGTATTCTGGAATTTGTTTAAGCTACTAGCATTTAAGCAATTATAAAAGTAAAAAAATAAACGCGAGGTAATCTAGGTAGCATTCCTTGTTAGTCATAAAATCGACGAAAGGTATACCTACAATAAAATTATCGTAAATATTCCTTCTAACACTAAGATGATTTAAGACCACGGTAACTTGTAAATTTATTCTAAAATTATAGATTTACTAAAAGAGAAAGGTCTACAAATAGCACGTATTATGTAGATACAACGATGATATACCCTCAAGGGATTAGTAATTAAATCTGCTTACAAAAGAAACTGACAAGTTACATGATAAAACGGACGGTAAGAGAATAATTATCAAGCGTATTAAAGCTGCCTTACCTCGTCTAACACTTACGCGTAAAAATATACGCCTTGTTAAACGATGTGCTTGGAAAAAAAAAACCAAAATACTGATACGATTTATTGATGTTTATTATCGAAGTATGGTTCCGTAATGTAAATTTTAAATTAGAAATTATAAATGATTTTTGTTTCTCATTGGAGGCAAACGAACAGACGGGTCACCTGATTTTAAGTGATCACCGCCGTCTATAGACACTTGCAACACCAGCCTGTGTTTGGAGGAAAGGGTAAGGGGGAGAGGAGTAGGGAGGGGCGATGGGGAGGGGAGGTGCGCCTCCGGCGCTCTGACTGACCGAACGAAACGCAACAATGCAAGCACTGTTACGTCACGTCGGATTTCTGTTGGTCGGGTGCTACTACCCCGGGCGAGCTGACCCATTCAAGCTGAAACCAGTAATAGCTTCAGCGTGGTTCCACCACCTAAATTTTTTTATTTTGAAATTAAAGAAAAAAATCAGATCATATGAAATGTATAAAGCGTCTCAAAATTATATTTCATAGACAATTGATGTAATTTCAAACAACATTTTTTGTATCTCATAATTTTAAATTTTGAAGCCTCATAAAAGTTAAGTTAAGTTCTACAATAAAGCCTCAAAACCTATTACAGATTTACAGTGCAATATAATTAAATAACAAGTATATTTACTGTCAAAAACTCATGATAGAGTCACGATAGTGAAGTCTGAAAATGATCCCGTCACTGTACATTCACTAAATAATATGCAAAAAATAAATATATAAACCGAATCGAGTTGTCATGTATTCTCGGTCACTGTCATGTTTTCCGAACCATAGTAATATTTTTAACGTTCATTAGTGCTTTCTTTGGGCCTAAATTAAATAAAGTTATTTTTTGACAATCTACAAGAATATATTGAGACAGTATAGTAACACGATCTGAAATTTTGTTTAAATATAAGCTAAAAAATTATTTTCAGTATATAATAATTTTATACGGCACTAAAAATCATCGTTAACATTAATGATGTATAATTTACTATACGATCAAAATCTGTTGTACATTTTATACTGTCCAGCTTTGTATATTACTTGTATTTATAAAAAAATGTCCGCAATTCCAAAAAAAAAATATCTGGCAAGCTAAGCTAATACGATATTCTAATGAAATTATTGTACGGTATTTAACTTTATGTATGACGCAAATTTATGTAAATAATTGCAAAATATGCAACTGTGATATGAGGTTTTCTTGTCAATTGTGAAAAACTAGACTATGGCTTTTTTGAAGTTCGTATACAATAACAATATTAAGTATATGTATCTTTATTACATACCAAATATAGCGTTTACGTCTTTGCGAATTAGTCACAATATTTATATTTGTAGTTTTGATTTTTAAGGGATATTTTTCAACGGGTAACGGAACTCTAAAACAAATGAAACACGATAGAGACAAATAACAAGCGGGTCCGTACGCATTTATCTAAGATCTTAATAGAGTACCAGGTGCAATTAGATTAATGAATTATTTGCTCTCGAGCGGTGCTATTTATTTAACTGTCAATTTGCAGGCACTTGTCTGCTTGGATGGACAGCTGTGTGAACTGGAAGTGAAGTTTTGTCATTAAGCGAAAGCTGTGCTAAGTGAGATTAAAATTTTTAGATACTCTGTACTACTTATCGGATTATCATTGATAGAGGCTTTAGATAACCGCCTTGGATGCCTTATCTTCGAGTTTTTACTTTCATACTTGGTGTTAAGTTTTAAGGTACACTAACTCTGATTCAAGTAATTTTATTTTGTACTATGTGACCATAGTTATTGTTTGTATTTGTTTTTTGTTGGCATGTTCATTGTAAATTATACATGAAAGGTTAAGCTAACTGGATACCATCGCTTCGTAACCATAACAGACATATTGAATTATGAAAGACGAATTCCTGAATCCTGATAAAATTTTCAAAATAATGTTTGTGTTGGCATACTGTTCATTCTCATCATTTTTACCTTCTTACCCTTATTCCAACTAAGTAGGGTCGGCATTACATATTTTACTCTTTCATCTTTTATTTCGATATTCACACCATTTATATACTTTTTATTTTTGACATAAATCGTCCATAGTTTCGTTTCTTTTTTTAATTTTGTTGGTTTCGTACAGATATATTTTAGAGTTAGCGATATAGAGAGGAAAGAGGGGTGACCGCAATCTGATACGAGTCACTTCTCTTTCCCTAGACGTGTTGCATGAGCATTATATAAAAGTCACCGAGATTTGTCATGGTAATTTTAAAGTCCGTTAAATGTCTTGAGATTAACAATCACATGCTTGAAGAAAGTGTCGAACGATTTGATTGTAGACTCCTTCTCCATCAAGCTCAAAAGATTAAAGCCCTTTCTTACTGTTACGCCAATGACTAAAAGAAAAACGAGTCTGTGTTAAATTTAAATTTCAGATTAACTTTTATTCTGGTATGTCAAAATCGGCATAACAATGTATTACTCTTTTGATTGTATTATTAATTACTACAATCATTTTAATGAGCAATTTTTATTAGATTATATATTAGAATGTGTACATAATATAGACAGTTTCTGTCTACAACGGTACGAGATAATACGTAGGCGAGAAATTCATCCATACTCTGTTAATACAGTCTTGTCAGAATGATCAATGGCTCTTACATAGCGACGTTTTTAAATTACGTAATTTGTTTGTTGTTGTTGTAAGCTTGTTTTAATGAATATAGATTATATTATGTACATATCCCGTACTAATAACGTTACAATAATGAATGCATTTAATTAATCAATGCTTTTTATCTTATCTATGAAAACGTAGGCTTGTTTTCGAAATTGATTACGCTTGATAATTTATTGAGTAATATTGAAGTATTAGGGTATGGATCATACTTTAATGTTGTTTCGTGATGATGTATCCGAAAATGTTAGTAGGACTTAGTGGGGTAATAAAGTTAGATTAGGTTAGAATTAATAAATAATAGTAGGGGTGTTTTTATAAAGTCTTATAGGTAATGCGATATCTCGTGGACTCTATCGGAAGGAAAGCGGACTTCGAGTACTACATGAATGTCCTGGTCAATGCACAGGACCAGGACATTCGTGAATTATGCAAAGAGAAGCTCAGAACCTTATTCCAGTCCAATGGCTAACACATTGAAAATAGCCCACTGGAACGCGCAATCACTCACGAAGAAAAGGAGATTGGTCGTCCATTTACTTCGAGAACAAAGCATAGATATAATGCTCATATCAGAGACGATGCTCAAGGACAGCGAGAGGTACGCCATCCCTAATTACTACATGTATCGCAAAGACGAGAGGAGCGATACAGGCACTGCCTATAGAGGCCTGGCGGTGCTTGTCCGACGCAATATAATACACCAAGAGATACCTTACAAACAATTGAACACCATGTACGCTCTTGGTGTACTTATAACAATCGGCAGCCAAGAAATGCGCATCTACGCTGCATATAAACCTCCGTATCTCTCCACATCCACATCTGTATCGATGTGCACGAACTGCGCGGATTATTGAATACCGAGAGCCCCACTTTAATAGCGGGAGATCTTAACGCTAAGCACGCCTGGTAAAACTCTTCCCACACGTGCCCACAGGGAAGAGAAATTTGCGACGATGTCACAACATATGACTACTGTGTAGAGGGCCCTGACCAACCAACCCACTACGGTCATAATTCATAAGATGTCATTGATATAGTCATTCATAAAGGCCAAAGATCATCACCGATCCAGGAAGTAATGTCGGACCTTCCATCGGACCACCGTCCGGTGTTACTGACGATCGAAAATCCGCCAATTCGCTCAGTAATACCCGACAGCTACCACAAAATCAACTGGACGAACTTCAACAACCTGCTCTGCTCAACAACACCCGGTCGTCACCTACCTCAACGGCCGAGGAAGTAGAGCAGGCGGCAGCCGATCTCAGCGAATGCATCGCAGATGCGCTCGATAAGGCGACTACAATAACACCATCACACACCGATCGCATGCGGGATAGGTACCCCCTACCCGCTCGCATCGTAAATCTCATTGCCGAAAAGAGAGCTCTCCGACGCCAGTGGCAAAGAACTCGATGCCCTTTGCAGAAAACCCGGCTGAATAGCCTGGCTGAGCACGTGAAGAGTGCGCTGGAGGACCATGCAACAGAAACGTGGGAACGTCATATCGACTCCATAGGCGATGAACAGCCCTCGATTCATCGCTTATGTAGACAACTCACTGCCGAAAAGATGCCAACTAAGCCGCTATACGACGCCCACGGACATCTACACTTTCGCGCGAGTGAACGTGCAGAGATTTTCGCAGATTTCCTAGAAAATCAATTCACTCCGAGACTGATCCGGAACACACAATACGAGAGTATGGTGACCGAAGTAGTGAGAGAGAGGTTGGACACACCAATCGACCCGCAAGACGATCCGACATTCGTCTCGCCGTCTCAGATTCGACGTGTTATCCAAACGCTGAAGTCTAAGAAAGCCCCGGGTGCGGATCGTATCACAACCACAGTGCTGCGCCATTTGCCGTTCAAAACCGTCGCGGCAATGGCGCGCCTGTTCAACGGGATACCACGCTCGGGGTACTTCCCTGACAAATGGAAACTTGGACGGGTTATCATGATACCCAAGCAGGGGAAGGATACCCGGAAACCAGACAGCTACAGACCCATAACGCTATTGAGCACCATGTCAAAGGTGTTCGAGAAGCTGTTGTTACAATACCTGATCCCCCATCTACCACCTAGGGGTGCGCAACACAACCATTGCGCGCGACTTGAAGTGGGAGGGACTAGACGCCTTCATCGCTAGGACAGCCACAGCTATGTTCAGGCGGGCGTATGCGTCGAGCTTCCGTTACAAAAGCTACAAACCGTCCCCTGGAAACCTGGCTATCTCAGAGGAAGATAACCAAGAGAATTGAAGACTCAGCAAAATGAGAGCACTAATCGCTCAAAGACTGAGCGAGAAATACCCTAATGATCGGTGTATATTTATACACCGCGAGAGAAACCACTGCAAGAGGCATAGCCTCGGTACAGTATCCTCGCCGACCCACGGAAGGGGTAGGCAGAGACGGCCCCACGGCGATATCTCATTGTTGCGTTATAAATGTACTATTTTTTACTTGTAACTTAAGCAGACGGCCTGTTTGTTTGTCTGTTTTGATGCTATCCTGTAACACTGTTAATAATTTAAAAAAATGAAGTTAGCTTAGTTCAAGGCGGTGAAAACCCTATCTAAGAAATGTAAGTGGATTTAGTGGTCAGTCCTTTACACAAAAATATAAGTATAAAATTCTCCTAAAGCAGCCATGTAACTGAAATGTATCACGGAAATTCTTCATTTAATTTGGGGCCTGGGAAGGCACTTATGATCGTCAAAACTGCCACCAATTCGGAAAACAACTCATCGAGAAGAACTGGTAAGGAACTCGATCTAGTATATCTTTTCACTAGCTGTTACCCGCGGCTTCGCACGGGTTTTTTTAATATATTAAATAAATTTAAAATTGTGATTACACATCAAGTGTAAATTACAATAATACTATTTCAAAAATATTTGTATCACACGCACATCATCTACTGTAACAGGTAACGTGTACATTATGTATGTGAATACTAATAGTGTATCGAATGGGATGGAATTATGATCATCCACATAACTGGAATTTTAAACTATTTATCAGCCTCAGTGCTCACACTATATAAGAAAATAATGAAAATATGAAGTTACACATTATCGAACAATATTAAATAAAACAGCTAATTAGTTACTTATTTGCCCGTAAAATTCCCGTTCAAAAATTACTTGTAGTCCGGTGAAGCTGTTAAGCGTAGTCATTTCTAAGAAAAAAAACATTCAAATAGGTCCAGTCGTTTCGGAGATTACCCGGAACAAATAAAAAAACAGACATATCGACAGAGTTAAAAAAATGTTGATGTTTGTAGCATCACAGATTGTATTCACCAAAAATAATTTACTTTAAAAAAATATACGAAGCATTAATTCTATGGTCTTGAAGATTAAGAAGATAAAAAATTACGTTATATTATGTAGAGGATTCGGCGCTTATACCTTTACATTAACTTGGACATAGAAGAAAACTAATTATATTAACAACTTCAGAATTGGCTGTATGGATTAATTCCTTCGACTGTCGTATTGGACGACTATTATTACCACTAAACTTTCTAAATAACAACACAAAATAAACTTAAGAAATGTTTGCGATATAAACGTAACACGTATAATTAAAAATCGAAAACAAAACTAACGTAGAAAAAATTTTTTTAATAGGAATACAAAATAAACCATGAAAATATTTTTGATAAAATGTTATCGCGTTACCATGGCAACGCATATAATACTGACATTAACACGCAGCGGAAGCTTCCAAAATAGCCCGATTTTGAGACATTCTTCATTAGTGCTCAGCTCCTTTTGGCTTTAACGTGATGATATGTAGCCTAGAGCTATCCTCGATAAATGAGCTATCTAACACTAAAAGAAACTTTTAAATCGGATCTCTAGTTCTTGAGATTATCGCGTTCAACCAAACAAACAAACTCTTTAGCTTTATATATTAGTATAGATAATGTATTATGAAATAGCATACTTTTTGATTATTACAACAAAATATACATATAAAGTTACATTCGTTTTTGGTGGATGCACTGAGAGAGGCAATCTAGTGGCGGATTTGCCCTAAGGCCCAGGAGGTTCGGGCCTAGGGCGTTCAGATATTAGGGGCGGCGAATGGTGACAAAAAATTCACTGACACAGGGGTGGCTAGTACTTACTACATGGCCTGGGGCCTAGGGTGGCCAAGACTGCAGATCCGCAACTGTAGGCATAACTTTCATGTCTCTAAAATTAATGATATAAGAAACAGATATCAGTACTCTTATATCATTTACGAAAATTCGAATTATTCTTCAAACAGTAGAGCTCAAAAGTAGCAAATGATAAATTGTTATTTGAAGTGAATTGAAATTCCGTACGTGATCGGAATATGACCCAATAGTCGCGAACCGATTGACTTCCATGTGAGTTATGTTAAAGTATTTATTGAAATATTGCCCATTGTATGTTTAAATGGTCATATAACATTATTCACATTGCCACTGTTCGGTACTTAAGTATTTTTATGTGGATTTAGATCGTACCTATAAATATTGGTTTGCATTTAATTAATAGCATATATATGTGTGTAAAATTTATACAGTTTTGTAATAACTAAGAGTGATAGAAGAAAGTGTCGAATAACTCCATTTAGCGGACACCGATTTGAAATCGACGGAGAAACGTCGAATCCAACACAGCAGAAGCCATCGGGTGAAGAAAAACATTGTGACGACACCATAGCTTTGTATAGTAGGGCGCTGATTCTAATATCTGCGTGATTTAAAATTTTAATCTTACTCCGGCCAGTAATTCTTTTCAAAAACACCTAAATCTGTTGTTATACACCTGACTGTATTGTTAGTTCTACTTGGTAGTTAGTTTTCCTTCGATTTATGCTGTATCGTCATTTAATATTACAAGCATGATTGCGATTTAACCTTAAAGCCTACTTCAGTCGCAAAGCTACATTGATTGCGAAGGGTAGTGCTAAATAGTATGGGTTCGTACAATAACATTGGTTGTACTGGTGGCCGATGTGGTAACAATATCAGGTGAACTACATATCTTTCTGCTATCCCATAAAGATAAGGAATACATACTCCCATAATCATAGATGATAACATGAGCCTGTAAAAAGATTAGGTTAATGAAAGAAAGATTTTAATTATAATGCTAACACATAATTTTCTCGGAATTATACTGTGCGATTCCACGAATTTGTTTAGAAAATACAACAAAAACATAATAACACGTAATAATTTTATTAATAAGTCCTTGTATGAACTTTAATTGTGCCCGCATGTCCATAGGCGCTTGTTATGATTCGTTGTAGTAATGAGTTGATTTGCTGCAGCGTATAGAAACTTTTATGGCATAGAAAATGGCAAACAGTCAGTCGAATCCAAAAAGTATCCTAGAACTATCTACAAAAAAAATCGCATCGAATGGTTATTGTCCTATTTCGATACGATCAGTAGTTTCGATGTGATTGAACCTCACAGAACTGTATTTTCATGATCAGTCGAAAATTATTTCCTTTTGTAATTCTTTCTAAACTTTGTTTCACGATACCTGTTTTAAAAATTACGTATGTATATCATGTTTAAATCCCAGTTTGGTTTAGGTTATAAGTAGGTGGTAGAGCCCTGCTGAAGCTATTTTTGGTTTCTGCATGAATGGGTCGACTCCTCCGGGGTTGTACCACCCTCCCACACATAACCGACGTGAAATAACAGTGCTTGCATTGTTGTGTTTCGTCCGGTTAGTGAGAGAGCCGGAGGCCCACGTCCCTTCCTCTTTCCTTCTTTCCCTTTCCTTCCCCTCCCCCTTCTCCCATATACAGGCTGGCAACGCACTTGCGACGTCCCTGATGTCGCTAGTGTCTATGGACGGTGGTGATCACTTAACATCATGTGACCCACCAGTTCGTTTGCCTTCTTTGATATAAAAAAATAAAAATAAATAATAAATAAATCATCAACAATGAAAAACGAAGATATAATATAAATGAATGTATTTTTTACTATCTATAAAGTTATTTAATTGGTAATTAAGGTATTAACGAGTGTTGATATCCTCATAAGTTAACGATAACAAGACAGATATTAAGCCTTATATTAACAATTAATACACTTTTAAATATAATTGGGCAATTAAATCTACGTATTGAATTTTAACTGTATTTTAGTGTCAGTATGCGATCATTCTTTTTTCGTTAATACATCCTACATATTATCAAACGAAGTCCTCTGCCACGTCTGTCTGTCTGTTCGCGATAAACTCAAAAACTACTTAAGAAATTTTGATACGGGTTTTCTGCGGTTTTGAAAGTTTATGTATATAATTTGTCAAGTTGTATAATGTGTATTTATAAATATACTAGCCTCTGCCCGCGACTTCGTTCTCGTGGAATAGATACTTTGAGCTAACGCTTACACTCAGCGGAAGCTCTCAATAGGAAAAAAGCCCGATTTTGAAATAATCTTTATTGGTACTCTGCTCCTATTGGTCTTAGCGTGATGATATATAGCCTATAACCATCCTCGATAAAGGAACTATATAACATTGACAGAATTTTTCAAATCGGATCCAGTAGTGCCTTTTTTTTAACATGAGGAAATCCCTAACAGATAACCATCCCGTGGGACAGCTGAGGATGGGTTATGTCCGATTTGCACGGACTAAAACACCATGGTGCCTTCATACACCTTATTGGCAGGGGAGCAGCAACTCCCGACTGGCACTGCGTCTGCTCTCCCGACAGGTGTGGGCTCTCTAAGAGGCCCTGACTGCGGTCTGAGGGGTCAAAGATGGTAGACCCCTCAAAGAGGGAGTGGGTGTTAGACCCCTCCCCCCTGTGGGACTGTGGGAGTTGCATCGGCACAGTGCGGCTCCACCACATGGGACTGTGCAGTTTACACTGCCAGGACGACGATATGCCCGTGTCCATCGCCCCCAGGCCCCATCTACGGCAGCCGGAGGTCATCCCCTACCCATAGCCGCCGTGTGACTGTCTCGCAATAGCAGGCGACGGAGAGCCACCCGGCCTCGCTCTCGACAATCTTACTAACGACGATAGGGAGCGAGAGATCCGGGCCAATGGCCGCGACCAGCTCACGGCGTAGCACATCCCAGGCGGGACATTCACTCACCGTGTGCTGTGCGGAATCATCCGCGCAGCCACAGTGATGGCACCTTGTAGTCGGCTCCCGGCTAATGCGACACAGATATCGCCCGACAAGTGCCTGAGATTACCCCCTACAACGTCACAAACTCACAAACTTTACCTCTTTATAATATTATTGCAGTATAGATTATTTTAACTTAACTATTTTTATTTAATTAACTATTTACTATTTTAGAGTGGATTTTTAATGATGTTATTGCCTTTATGGTTTTATTATGAATCCTTTATGCCCATTTTTCGATTATAATCCACAATGTCTCGCGCCGGAGCGATTACGGCTCGATGGATGAACTTACTATTTTTTGAGCACTATCAATACTTCTGTTTCCATACTACTACACTTTTATAAAGAATAATTGTATAACACGAATTTTACCTACACAATATACCGATAATAATTAAAAAAAAACAAACAAAAGTTTTTATAGTGTAAGAAAAACTTCACGCCTACTGTGTTCTAGCACCTGAGTTCGCATATTCCATACATTTTGTCTTAACCAGATTTAATAAATATATTATTGCTGCTTTATCCTTTATGCTAAATTATTACAAATAGTTTGTATGACATAATCTTCAGAACTACTGATCACAATTTGAAAATTCTTTCCCTAATTTGGAGAAGTTTGTTCTTCTTGAGCGATATAAATTGTATTTTATTATTATGTTAATTAAAACGTACAAATTCGTGGACGATCCTTCGTGGACGTCGTTTAGTATTAAGATAATATATTTTATGTACAGAGGAAGAAAAATAAGTGCCACATCGCTTGTCTCATTTCTCCACGATAAGAAAACACAAATCGCCTGTGGAATTTTCTCTGTAGTAAGATTTTTCTCCTTTTCAATAGTTTTATAAAGTTTTTTAAACGATCATGAATATGCATCTTATAAGGTACTTCAAGTTGGTATAATTAAGTTCATTGAAAAATTCGAATTCTATTGGAACCGTCTTTTTAAGTGGTTTTTATATATCTAGACGAAGCAAAAAAAATAAAACTGAGCTTCGAGATTTCATTGACGTTATCTTTATGGCTTTCTCTCTAAGTATACACACTATTTAGAGTGGTAAAAAACCCACAAAATATTTGATTTTTTTTTAAAGATAACGTCAGTTCTTATTATAGATCCGGTCGTGATGAATACAGTTTTATTCCATTGAAGTTTTATTACATAGTAGTAGTAAAATTTGAAGGTTAAATTAATTATTTTAAATCGCCAAATATAATTATTATTGCAATATAATAAGCATGTATCGCACGTAATGAGGCTTGAGTTACGCTATAAATTGCATATGTTAATAAAACGAGTTTAACTTTTATTGATCGTTAATTATTTTATGCTGGATAAGTGATAGTCTGCTGACTTTGCGAGAATGTAACTGATTTGGTACAATCATTTGAAGTCACTAAAAAGATATGAGAAAATTGTAAGATCCCACTGTGAGGGCCCGCCAGTATGGATGTAAATTTGTTCCTTTGCAAATTTTGAGACGTACTACTTAGCATATCATGGATTCACCGTACGGGTGCCGGGTCCATCGCGTGGCGACGAGTGAAGCTCCAAGTAGTTCCCGAGACTTGTAACACGGGTGTAGGTTTAAGGGGCCCCTTTCGAATGTACATTAACACTCACCTTAACTACTCGTGCTTCTCTCCCTGCCTATCCAAATCTGGTATGAACCTGATAGTGCAGCTTTAGAGGCTCGTTCGAGTATTGAACTTACTGCAGATCTAGATAGACCGGGGTCTTTGAGGAGGCTATAGAGAGATTTTGCTTGTATACCTCTCGCTCCCACTTCTACGGCATATAGATTAACTCCATAACCGATTTTCGTCAATTGGTGACTAAGTCGCAATACCTGTCCAGCTTCATCTCGGGATCTTCACATCTTCACATGGAACGGTATGCTCAACAAGTACCACGCGCTTTATATGTCTTGAATAAAAAAATATGTCTGATCTGGATGGCGAAATGCACCCATTTTCTGGGATTTTGTAGTGCTCTTCATAGGTGTCCATTAAAATATTCCAATCGGGCGCTGCACTAAGGATTGAGTAAGATTTGTTCTTAGGATTTTTTGAGCCTTCTTTTATAAAGTTGATTTGTGTTCTGATTGTGGTCAATCCTTTTTGGGCTCTACCCACTGAAAGACTTATAGCTTCACGTATAATTTGAAGGACTCTGTCTTGGCGGTACCCCCGCTAAAAAGCACCTTGCATCCCACCAATATAATAATAGTTGTACCTATCTCCTCTCAACAAGTATAGCAAGATTTTTTAGAGGCTTTGCGCCACCTAACTAGGTCGCTATCTATATATATAACTACCAATACGAAAAAGAAGTACGTTTCCCAAGAGTTAGGTTATCTATATTAATGGGAGTGAATCTGCGGGTAAAAGCTTGTATCGTATAATCGTGTAATGTAATTTTTAAATAAGTTCTATCTGAATCAAAATAAATCACCAAAGATAGTATATAATTAATTCTAATAGCTTGTAGAATACGCGTAAAAGGAGGTAAATAAGGCACGACGTATATTTCAAAATCATTTCTCTCTCACTCACTCACTCTCTCAGTCACTTTTTACGTAGAAATTTTTACCCTATTTTTTTCACTTTTACCTATCATTTACCAAACATTTTTTTCATACAAATCTTGAGATGTCAATTAAAAACATAACAAAAACAAACAATTTTAATTTACACAGATAAAATAAAAGGCAACTCAAAGGTAATCCAGAAAAAATTAAGAAACTTTCTTGATACAAGCAAACTATTTTCATGAGAACAACTCACGAAAAACATTCTAAACAATGATTTCTTGGCGTCCAAACGATGAAAACTGACTTCGTTTTTAGACAAAAAGCTCGTTAATATATTATCATTTAATTAAATTTTGCATGTTTTAAATATACTAGTCGTTTAGTAGACAACATGTATAGATTTCCAAGGTTAAGAAGTTTTGCATTTAACTTAAATGTTTTCACTTAAATAATTCTGGAATCGGTTATTATATATCTCAGGATAATTTATACAAAACCCTTAACTTCTTGACGAGAAGTTGGTAAAAATATAAATTGTGGTGTTTAAAGCGGTTGTTTATTTAGTCGTTGGGCAAAAGAGCCAGTTAAATAAACCCATCCTCGCTGATAGCGATAATTGCAAATAATTTATTTGAAGAGATTCATTACCCTAATTGTGTTGTTTGCATAGTACGGTGGGCTGCGGAATCCTTCACTTTTTATGTGTATTATTCATCTCAAGCTTATATTTCGTTTTACTTATTTTATCTCAATTAAGTAAAAAGTATCCGCAGTGATATTAGCAGTCTGGCCAAGCACTATTATTATATTTATAATTACTCGGAAATCTGGATATCCATATAAATTTTATCGTTTTGCGAAATAAATACAATATTTTTCTCATTAATTTCACATGAATAATAATTGTCCTATACGTACCCGACATGACCGTTTTAACTATTGCGCTATTCGTGCAGTTAAGTTATGAATGTAATTATTAAACTTACCACGCATGCGTGTTACTCCATCACCCTAATCTTTGTCCATCACACCATCGATCACTTCTAATCGGGTTTGATAGTAAATAAAAAAATATATTGAACTAAATCCCATTCACATTTTTACTAGCTTTTAAGCTCGGCCTTGCTTGCGTTAATGTAGATTTGACCGGTAAGTCAAATCCCTAGGTAAATCTCACGAACAGAATTGTTTACTAGATAAAAGGTTACCTTATTCCCTCTTCTGTGCTGCTGACAACGTGTTATTGACAACTTTAATAATTCATGACAACCGTGAAAGTGTAACAAACAAACATACAAACTAATATTAATGCATATTGTAAGATCACACTTCCGATATAACATTTTCCGAACTATATAATTTAACACCTGATGAAGTGTCCTAAAGTTTGCGTTCAATTATATTGTCAAATTAATTGCCGTTTAAATTATAGGTTTACATAGCACTGATTTATATTGTCCGCGGTTTCCTTTCACTAAAATCTATAATATGGTAGCGACGGATGGTGATTCTGTCCGTCTTAAATAACACCACTTAATAACTGATTACAGTAAAACAGTTTCTTGTATTCCTGAAGATATCTATTATGAATCCATCCAGCTAGACAACAAGTGTTGGTTATGTCCAACTCCCTACCGACTACGCCTGGTGTTTTAGTACAACTTTTGGACGGGAAGAGGGGATTGGACATGCATTTAATTCCCTCGACTTGTTAGATGTCGGCCCCTCCATAACGGTCTCTGTTGTGCTTTGAGGGATCAGAAGTAAAGACACCTCATACGATCACCTTACTGAAGAATGCGCCTCATCCTTCAATGGACTATGAATAAACTGCTATGCGTCTACGACAAATTTCGGATCGAATGGTCGTAGTACCATGCCAAAGAACTGTATTTTCATTATATATATATAGCGTGTATTTTCATTATATATATATAGCGGGCCGGGCGGACGTTATCTTGCCTTGATAATTAAAAAAATGTAAATTTCAACCTCAGCGCCACCTATCGATAGCCTTCAATTGTGAATCTAAACCATTCTCGGATCCACTGGAACTCGCACACAAAATTTCATCAAGATCGGTCCAACTGTTTAGGAGGAGTTAGTGACATACACACGTACAGAAGAATTGTATATATAAAGATTATACAACTATAATATTCTATTTATAAGTGGAGGCTATTACGAAAATACGGTTGAGGAAATTGTACATTTTTATGATCAAACATGAGTAAGTTATTTACGGAGTATTATGACTAATGAGGACACTTTTTATGCGGATTCTTGGTTGTTTTTTTATAGTTGTTAACTGTGTTACATGCTTACGATTTTCGTTAATTTTATTTAAGCATGTACTTATAATCTTTTTTTTTTATATTCAACTTAAATTGTAAAATTAAGAATAATACATATGATTAATTATCTGTTGTTTGTCCAATCTAATTCCCGAAGCAATTAGAATATATTATATCTTTTTTTATATCATAGATCAAACGAACGGGAGAGTCACCTCATGTTCAGTGATCATCGCCACTAGCAACACTAGGGGAGTCGCAAGTGCGTTGCCAGCCTGTGTTTAGGGGGAATTGTGGGAAAAGGGAAGGGGGGAGAGGAGAGGGGTGGGAAGTTGGTCCTCCGGCATTCTCATTGACTGAACGAAACGCAACAAAGCAAGCACTGTGACGTCACGTCTATTTTCAGTGTGATGGTGGTACCCTTGGCCAGCCGACCCATTCATGCCGAAATCAACAATAGCTTCAGCGTGTCTCACCACCTAAATCCTATCTTGACATATAATTAAACTTTTCGACATGGGCTAAGCATTGATGATAACATTAAAAAAATAAACCTAAAATTGGCAAGAGAGTTGTAGTGATATAACTAAATTAAAAACACAATTAATTCAGATCACATAACTCCCATGAACTAACGAAACCCATTTTTACAAGCATAATCGCGAACACTAGTATGATGAGGTCAATATATGAAGTTACCCTTTTACCCATTTTACGCGATTAACGTCCTTAGCTTAAGGATTCATCAGCTATCATGAATAATAGGACCTCATAAAGCAAAACCGTACACAAGCGTAAAACAATTTCGAATATAAAGGGTACATTACGTTTTAGAATAATTTAATAAAATCAAAGCACGAACTTTATACAACGGTCGAGCATTTTAACTACCAGGCGACCAGACCACCGGCGGAGTTATGAAGATTGCCCGCGTCGACGGTATTAGCCGATTAATTATAAAACGATTTATGGTAACAGCAAATTAACCAGCAGTTAATCGACGTCACTGAATTTTATGTCACATACGAGGTTATTAATCAATGTTGTAAACGATACGAGATACGTTAGTGCGGTTTGTTGACTCGAGATTGTCGACTCGATATGTTATGATTTAGTGTTAAAATCAATCCGGCCCACCCTATAAGGAGTCGACTGTTTTTCTTCCTCGTATCTCAACAATCCGCGTACACTTGTAATAAACTATAACAAGGTGATTTTTTATTTAACTTTTTGTGTTCGAACGCTTATTTTAACAATAGTGTTTTCCAGAAAGCAAGGGCAAGTTATTTATTGATTACAATAGGGACATAAGGTTTTCTACATAAGCATTTGCTTTTCAACTCTTTTATGATCGTATTTTTCTGTTATTTGGATTTTATTTAATTTTTCCTATAAATATTTGTACATTATGAAGTCTGTTTTGTTTGTGATTAAACAAGTTTATTGTCTTTTACAAATGTACAAATTGTTAGAAAGCAAACAATGTTAAAATTGTCAGTATTCGCATGAATTTCATGAAAAGTTCATGTTGCTATGTATATTATTTAAAACTAGTAGGTATATACCAGTGCCTATGTGTTTCTTCACGGAGAAATGTTATTTATTTAAGTGTCGTCAACATGACAATACACTAGTAAATATATAAAAAGTAGGACTATTATGATTCATTATAAATGTAGTAATATTTATAGACAACCACGGCATGCTCCAACACTTAATTAAATATTCATAAAGTAAATATTAAACTATTTTACATATTTAAAGATTTAACATAATAATACAAAAACAAAGAAATTGAAACAGAAAAAGTAATAAAATACTGCAATTAATTGATTCTCTTAAATCATACTTTATGTTACTTTACTTTATGTTTTACGTTATGCTTTTTATTAATCTTCATTAATCTTGCCAGGTACTTTCGTATTAAATGCACCACACTCTCCGACCGCTTTGTATTAGTAGTTTTTTTAACTTGGATAATATTTGATATAGTTCGATATTATTACTAACTTCGGACATGGTTTCGGTCGCGTTAATTTAAAAGTACTTCATGTCCTTTCTCCTAACTTTGGTAAAGTGTAAGCACAATTTCAAGATGATCAAGCGTGAAAGCGTAACAAAGAAATAAACAAACTTACTTTCGCATTTATAATATTAGTAATTATAAGAAATAATAGTTATAGTATGTAATAATGGTAAAAAACTATAAAAATAGACGAAGTCGTAAACAAAGCTAGTATAGAGTGAAGGATTTGCAGTCTTGGCTGCTTTAGGCCCCAGACCATGTAGTAAGTACCAGCCACCCCTTTTTCAGCACCCATATTGAGTACATAATGAATTTACTTTTTCGCCAACTTTTATCGAAATCGATTCGATTTAGGAAGATTATTGTTATACGTTGCGGTGGAGGGCGGCCCACCATAATGTGCGCGAGCCTTTAGAATATTTACGTACTTTGAGTATTTCTTGTAATCGTCAGTGAATTTTTTGTCACGATTGGCCGCCCTAGGCCTCCTGGGCCTTAGGGCAATTCCACCACTGACTAGTACCAACATAATTTTTTAAATATATTTTTTTAAAATATATTACGTGTCACATCGGTATCAAAAAGAAATAACATAACGTATAAAATACCACAGGCGAAAGTTAGTTAACAAACGGATAAAGTGCGTTACACACTCGAAATCAGTTTGAATTATTACGAGCATGTACTCATGAATACGCGGTGCGAGATATTTTACGAGTATTGTATTGAACTGGCTCTAACTTGATATTGATAGCTTGCAATGACAATAAATTATATGAAAATTATGTATCGAAATTGCGCCGTGAATAAATTTTATATTGCGTCTTGTTACTCGCCGACCGTGTCTTGTTTGAATTATTAATGTTATATTTTAACGTTATATTATAGGTAGTGGCTATATAAGCTCTTTTATTATTACTAGAGATTAATAATGTTTATTTTGCCTGTGTTCAATTTTTCATATATAGTTCTTCTGTCCGTGTATGATTGAATGAATACCTTCTCAACCGCTGGACCGACTTTGATGAAATTTTGATGAGTGTTCAAGTGGATTCACTAATAGACGCACGTAGGTAGCGTGGAACGTCCGTTGGGTCCTTTTCTATTCACGTGGGGAAATCCGTTATGAATACCTACCCTCTCGTGAAAGAGAGTGGGTTATGTCCGACTCACACAAACTAAAACCCTACGGTGTAGGTGTATCGGCAGATCATTTTTGTCGGTGCGACAAGAGATCGTACGTCCTACTTAACCCTGTATAGCTGCCTCAATGATCCGACAGCTGGACCTGTGCAATAAGAAGAGGCCTCCCCAAGCTCATTTCCTCAGGTCAAATAGAAACCAATTGTCGAATTCAGAATGGTTGCACCAATTTGGCTAACTCTTTGGTTGTGTTTCTAATTGTTAGCATAAGGATGGTATAAAAGAGAACGTCCAAAAGATCGTACGGAGATTGTGTACGAAGAAGTTGTGAGATATCTTCAAAAATATTAATAGAAATGAGACATTGAGGTTAAGTTGCTATATTATTTTATAACATGGCTGTGTTATAAAGAGAAGATTTGGTATCATTTCCTTCGTCAGTAAGATCGCGCTAAGCCGAGGCAGAAACCTAATTTAATGTAAATATACACTTAATGGAATAAACAAAAAAATGTTGACTGATTTATACTACTTGAATTTACGGTTCTGTCTAACAAGTATAATTAATAATTAGTAAAGCAATTTAAATATCTCGATCGCTGAAATATAAATATTTTTATGTAATACTTATAAAGTCAACTAGTAGGCTTGGCGGACATTGTCCTGCCTTAATATTAAAACATCCTAAAACTAAACTGCAATGCCACCTACCGGGTCCAATTAAACCATTTTTGAATTCCGCTGAACACAGAAAAAGGTCATCTAAATCTGTTCAGTCGTATATGAAGAATTCAATCACATACACACGGAAGAATTATATATGTAAAGATTACCTATCCAGAAAAATATGACGATACCTCATATGTTAAATAAAATACATGAAACTGTTTTGGTTACAGACGTACTGAAAAAATGCGTATGTACATTTACATTATTTATTCACATACATATCATATACATAACTCATAAACGAAAAAAACAATTCACGAAACTGACCAAAACAAAATATCCTGATGTTATATCGACTTAAACAACGATTTTTACAACAACACGAACTGTTCCAGTGTCAAATGCCTATGAATATAGTGTAATATCTTTGAACTATTCTAATTATACACGTTACAAATATTTATACGAAGTTTTTCCTACTTCAAACTTGGTGTATTACACGACCCTAATAAAATCCCTGGAAATGACGTTATTAAAAAAAATAATACAGATGATTCTCGGTACGAAGTTAATTAATTGCTGTAAAATGTGCAAATGTCCCAGCGACGTGAAGCATTTCCCGTAATTAAAGTTCTTACGCTTGTTAATGTAGTCGGGGATACTGCTGAGCCGAATGAAAATGTTAAATATTTCTCTTGAATAATGATCATGGTACGTTCCAACTCTTTACAATCTGCTATTATAATAATGCTTATTTAGAACTTATTAAAAACCATATAAGAATCTATTTTTAATGACTTACATGCTTACACATACTGTTGTAAATTTAGAATGATAATGAAGAATCTATTAGCTATTTCTTTCCCATTTATTTACTTTTGGTGTTTTAACAATAGTTATATCACTCTCATTAACAGAGACCTAAATTAAAAATTCTCACGTCAAATACGTATGAATAGCTAGCTAACTTTAACTGAGACATATTCGCGGTTCTCGGTTGTCCAAGCCAGTGTTCGGCCACTTTGGCAGCCTTGAGTTTGGTGCCAAGCGGCGAAGTAGCTTAAACACTCGATATAGTAGACCGGTGAAGCTGTGAAGATCCTTCAGGCCAAGTCAGTTCGAGAAGAAAAGTATTTTCATCAAAAAGTGTCACGAAAACTATCCCGAAAAAATTGTATTTGAAATTTGTGTAATGAAGTTTACTCTACTGTTATGTTTTTGATATGTTCTATCAGAAGTTACTGGGAATTATAATTAAGAAAACGTACACATAGGTTAGAATATGCTAAGAACATTATATCACCTTAATACAACATGAAGGTTAAAATTGTTAAGTTTTATAACAGATTTTTTCTTTTACATCCATAGCCAGTATATTCCTTGTACATATTACAACTTTTAACATAAATTATAAATAGAAAGAGTTACGCTAGGAGTTGTTACGAGTGCCTCCTTCTGCGAGGAGGTCGTCTCGCAGTCTCGCAGTCTCGCAGAGGCGTCTCGTCGGAGGACCCTCTAAGCGGCCCTCTCCGCCAAAGAAGAACTGTTAGGAGGAGGCGCCAGTTCACGCGCCTTCTCCCGCCACCGTAGCCGGACCTAGGGGAGCTGGGTCGGGGGCCCTATCTTCCCATTGCACAGGACCGGCGGACGAGACGAAGGCCCGGCGGCGGCACTTCTACTACTGGGCCACACCGCTGGGGCGGCACAATGAAGTCTATAGAGATCTCGTGCCGCCCCAACCATAGCGGAAGACGTAAACCGTTGGGTTTTAGTTCGTGCGAGTCGGACATAATCCATCCTCTCCCCCGGGAGGGTGGGTATTCATAAGGGATTTCCCCACGTAAAAAAAGAGGAGTTGTTTCGAGTTATAAGATTCGTGATGAAAAAGTATATCAAAGAACCAAATTAATTTACTTGGTTAAGGCTAAACTCGTAGCTTATAAAATAAATAAACAAATGTGCCGGTCACATCTGTCAAAAAATCCACAATTATTGGAGTAGCAGTGTACATAAGTTATGACCGCGTCTTGGTAAACGTAATCTAAAATCTCTTCAAAACAATGGTGTAGCGACTTGCAGAATTTTATTGGAAATAATTGGATAGCCGGAGATCGAATTCAGTAGCGACTCTTGGGAGAGACCCGTATTAAAATAGTAGTATACATTATTTTTGATGTCACACCGATATCTTAGATTTAGCCATTGCAAGACACCACTGCACTAGTAAAAAATATTTTACGCACTTACATATTACGATAAACACTTGTAAATGTCAAAAAGTTCCAAAAAATCAGGTTTGAACGACTAAACGGGTTTACTTTTACAGAGATTATATTTTTAAATTATCATTTCAAAAACTACTCTGTGTAAGTTGCTGCTATAATGATCAATTTACCTGTCATGTCAATGTAATGATTGCGTATAATCGATGATGCTGAGTGATTTGCCGCTCGCAATTATATGATGGGGCGGAAGAGTGATCGCTTGCGGTGTTTTGCGAACACAATTTTACGAGCGAATTGTGCATTGTTTTCGTTAAAAGATAAAAACAGAATAAGGACGCAATACTAATATCAACTAACATTATAAATATAAATGTATGTTTGTTTGTATATCAACTTGTTTTTTATGATTCATACAGCAAGTAGTTAACTTATTGTCAAGTTTACATATCGATCTGCAACATATTTTGATTAATTTAGTACTCATTATCATATTTATACTTTGTATAAGTAATATATACAAATTTATGTATATTGATTAATTAGTTTTATTTTTGTTGTAGTTAGACGTAGTAGTGGGCAATCAATTTCAGGCGGAGGTGCAAAATAGCGTCCACAATAATATTTAATGATGGATTTCCGCAAAGTAAATAAATAGAAAAAACGCAACTATCTTCAGAGCGGTCAAAACGTTTGGCGAGTGCTGTAAGTCGGTCGACACGGTGATCAAATACAAATTAAATAAATACAAACGTATGAAACTAAATAGCTGACTAATGATATAAATCGTAATAAATTATATGGTAATCTACTTCTTAAAATGAAAACGCGTTTTGGCACCTCAAGTATAAGTAGCGGCTAGAATTTCTTGTGTTAGATAAAATAACGTCTGATTTCAATCGCTAATAACTATGAGATACGAAATAACAAAGGAGGTTATATTGAAGAGAGTATATTTGTAAGTATTCGTCGTGCAGGGCTTTTGCTCGTGACGTCATCTGGCTGGTGCACGCACCTGTATGCGTGATTTTTGTGAATTAGCTTTTTGTAGAATTATAAATTAATGTAGCGTAAAAACGTGACCAGTTAGAATATTAATTCGGATGTTATTGTAAATAGTTTGAGAAGGATTAATAGAATTGGAAGCGAAACAAAAAAAAATCTACGAAATAACAAAAAGAATTGTTATTAAATTTTAAATTGCAAAGATATCAAAGATGTTGTATAACAGCGCGAAAGTATAGAAAACTCGACTCATTTGAAAGCTCGGTATTATTAAAAAAAAGTTAAATACGTATTGAATACTTGCTTTAAAAAGGGTACGTTTTAAATGCACCGCGCTCGCTGAATGTTCGCCATGTTGCTCTTTTGTCTCGTTTTGGTTAGGTTAGATCTGACTTGCGAAAAAAGGATATCGCGAATTTGTCTTGGGCGAGCTCGGTGCATTTAGAAACTACGAAACCTTTTTAGAGCAAGAATTTAACTTTTTTGTAATAACACCGAAGTTTATGGCAAATGCTATGCTAGACCTACCAATATGAAGGCACAAAGCATTGATATAGGTGAACAGTTGTTATGATTTCATCCCGATGTTTTCACGGAAAATCTAACTGATGGACCTTGACTGTGTCTCGCTCGCTTTTTATTGTTGCACAGGAAATTAGTTGAACTGTACCTGACGTATACACCGTAGAATCCAATAAAGATGGCTACCAGTAAGAGACCACAGAGAAAAACTCCATCGACATTAACTTTGAATGGCGTATACAAGGTAAATGCTGATTTTCTCTGTGATCTCTTGGCCCGCGAAATGGTATTTTCATGATAATTATATATTGTTTTTAGTGTGATGATATATAGCCTATAACCTTCCTCGATAAATGAGCTATGTAACGTTGAAATAGTATTAGTATAGAAGTATAGATAGATAAAATTGAATGATGTGCTTGAGTTTAGGAAAGTAGTGGCAATTGGTTGCATGAACTTAAAAAAAGCGCCGACGCAGAAATATTATATTCTAATCTATTCTAATCAGCCTTGGTTCTACGAATTTTTTGAATCGCGGCTGAGACTTGATAGTAGCGCTCCTCACTTCAGAGTCTGTGACAAAAATATTAAAAAATTTTTTTACTTAATTTTAATTAAAAAGACGTTAATTGTTAATACGGCAAATCTCAAATCGGCATCTCGACTCCACAAGTTCCTTTCGTGTGGGGCTGTGTGGCATCTTTGTGTTATAAGTCAATGATAAGATAACCAAGCTTCCATATGGCAGGCAGTTTGTGGAAAAAGTTTTTTATTTGTAAACACACCATACTATGATTTTGGTGCCCATTGCAACTGCCCCCCAAATCCGGAGCTGTCTTTTAGTCACAAAAATATAGGATATATCTTTCTACTACTAGATTCTACTACAGATTCAGTATTTCCTCATTTTAGATAGTGTTGTGAAATTTTTGTGTCATACAAGTTTAAGGAAACATACAACGAAGCGTTCAACGATGTATATATATATCAAGATAAATTCCTAGAAACTTTGCCCGAGTGTTGTGAAATAAGTGACTAAAGTGTCTTTAATGTGGCCGCGTACAAATGCGGGCTACAAAAATGACGTCTTCGCATTGCCGGAGTGTGACGCCGCCGCTGTCACGGGCATCGTCTACAGAACTGACGACGTGTCCCGTAGCTCCAGTCTCACCAGATTTGTCCCGAAGGGCGCTCTCACCAGATGTGTCGCGTAACTTCACAAGACACCGACCGCTATCGCCAGACGTTCTAGACTTCAGGCCTCTATCTCCTGATTTCCCACGGCGGTCGCGATCTCCAGCTAGACCCCGTTCTCTAATGGAGTCTCTTCTTGTCGCGAAAATGGAGGCTCTAAGCACTGGGAAGCTGGTCCGGACAGACTCAATGGACAGCTGTAGTAGTTTCGGTTCGATGTCATCGTTACCGAGCGATGTTTGTCGCTGTGATGACTGTTTACTGGGCATTGTGGATTTTTATATGCCGAGTCCTGAAGCCAGTAAATCTATGAAAAAGGTATGTTGTTTATTTTTAAATTCTTTCTTTACTATTAAACGGTACACCTTAAAACACAATACTTAAAAAGATTTGGCGTGTGGATTTTGGACTATTTTCTATACTAATATTATAAAGATGTAAAGTTTGTGATGTTGTGAGGTAATCTTAGGAACTATTAGTTCGATTTGAAAAATGCTTTCAGTGATACATAGCTCATTTATCGAGGATGGTTATAGGCTATATCATCGCCTTAAGACCAATAGGAGCGGAGCACCAATAAAAAATGGTTAAAAATCAAAGTTTTTTTGCCTCTTGAAAGCTTCCGCTGCTAGTTACCATTAGCCCAGAGTAACTATTCCACGTGAACGAAGTATAATAATGAATAATAGTTTTATATATAAATTTGAATAACTTTTTTTATCTATTTCATAAAACATGCCTTAAAAAAGGCAAAACTAATTACATTATATAAAGAATGCCATTATAGTATTTATAATCTAGATAAAGAAATACAAATACAATGTAGTACATTGTATATCAAAACTAGATTTGTAAGTCCCTGGAACAGTTACTATTCATTTTGTAAGACACGTAGTGCCATCTAGTAGGCATGGTAGTAGTTTTGCTTGTATCTTTATGTTGTGCAGAATAACGGTATCAGACGTTCATTTTGATTTGTAATAGTACGCATAGATGGCAGTATACGTATCATTTAATTTTTACCGTTTTTATAAAATAACTAGCTGTTACCCGCGGCTTCGCACGCGTTTTTTTAATATATTAAATAAATGTAAAATGGTGATTATATGTATAAAATTACAGAAATACACTTGCATAAATATTTATAAGTACGACACGCACATCATATACAGGTAACATGTACATTATATATGTGAATACTAACAGTGTGTCGAATAGGTTGGGATTTATCATCAGCCACATACCTGAAACTTTACAACTACTATATACCATCCTCAGTTCACTCATCCTCACTTATACTATATAAGAAAGTATTAAAAACATTAAGCTATACAATATCGAACAATATGTATTAAATCTTTTATTATAAAAATATAATGTGCCCATATTGTCGATATAATTAAGTTATAATTATATATAGCTATAATTTAAATTACATACAAAACATGATTTTCAATTATATTTTTTCTTGGAGTCTAGTACAGCGCATGTCTCACGCGGATGTTTACAATGAACAACATATTTTTGAATAATGCACGGGTAACAGTTCATCACTACATATCATAGTGTAAAACAAAGTCCTCTCCCACGTCTATCTATATGTCTGTTGGCGATAAGCTCAAAAACTACAGAACGTATCTTCATGCCGTTTTCACTAATATATAAAATGATTCTTGGGCAAGGTTTAGGTATAGTTTGTCTTATTATTAGTGCGGGCAACGTTTGCTGAACCCGCTAATTTAAAATAAAAGAGCTAATTAGTTATTTGCCCGTAAAATTCCCGTTGAAATATTACTTGTAATCCGTTGAAGCTTTTAAGACCTTGCTAGGTCAATAGCGTAGTCATTTCGAGAAAAAAAAAGATCCAGCCGTTTCAGATATTACCCGGAACAAATAAATAAACAGACATACGACAGCATAAAAAAATGTTGATATTTGTGCCACCACAGATATATGTATATATTCACCAAAAAGTATTTATTTTAATATTATATACACACACTTTATTTTTATAATACGTAATATATCACAAATCAAAAATTGGGAACAAAATTAACGTACCTACAATAAACTTTTTGAGGAGTTTTTGGCGGGATTTCAGTCTGTCATGCAGTAGATTTTATATTATATTCATAAGCTTGTGTTATTTGACTCTATATTGTGTAAATTTGGTGGTGTTTTACGTAATATAGTTAGTTTGTTATGCATAAGTGAAGTAAATGGAAAATAATACCACGGAGAATGGCATTCTGAGATGCCACAAAAACTCCCTGCAAGGCTCTAGCAAGGGATCCACCAACTTGTTAGAATATTGATTGATTCACACGATGCTTAATATTAAAATGATCGCACGATGCTTGTGATATTATTGACTACGTGACAATGGCCGTAATAATCGGAAAGATTGATTGCCAAAAATATAGTTAAAAAAATAACTTCAGACTTGGCAGCATGGATTAATTCCTTCGCCTGTCTTATTGGATGAATATTATTACTACTAAACTTTTTGAATAACAACACAAAATAAATTTTGGAAATGTTTGCGATATAAACGTACTACGTATAATCAAAAATTGGAAACAAAATTAACGTAGAATAAACTTTTTGAATAGGAACACATAGTAAACTTGGAAAATATTTGCGAGAGAATGTTATCATGTTACCATGGCAACGCTAATACTGACGGTAACACGCAGCGGAAGCTCTCAAAATAGCCCGACTTTAAGACATTCTTCATTAGTGCTCCGCTTTTATTGGTTTTAACGTGATGATATGTAGCATAGCCATCCTCGATAAATGAGCTATCTAACACTGAAAGAAATTTTCAAATTGGATCGGTAGTTCTTGAGATTATCGCGTTCAACCAAACAAACAAACTCTTCAGCTTTATATATTAGTATAGATATTATTTGGTTTTCTTAGATATATATCTTTTCAGAACGTACATTTCTTATAGTTTTATTTTAAAATGGTTTTTTTAAGTCACGTTATTTAATTAACTAATTGGCACTACATGTCTAGTGTTGATCATTAAGATTATAATAGAAATGCGTTATTTATATTACAAACTACAAAAAATAACAATTTACTATTTGTGAAAACTATATGAAACTATATAGAAAGGTGAAAGATTATCGCCTCATCTGGTAGATATATTTTTCTTTTTTGTTATTTTGGTAACCAATATGTTATTATATTACTACCATTACCAGGTGGCTAATGTTATTGTATTGTGGCTTATATTCCAAATAGACCAAGAAGTTTGTGTGACATCGAAAATTCTTGTTTCATGGTAATATGTGCTATCTATTTCACTAATAACCAATGATCGAGCTATATTAAGATTACGCAAGATGCCACGTTTACCACATACATTATTGTAAAATATGGGGATTGGTAACTTAAAATTACGAAAATAAAAGACACTATTACCAAAGATCCCTACAAAACTCTTTCGTCATATTTATAAATAGATTTTTAAGATTTTTATAAATAGATTTTTATTAATTCAAAATAAATAATTAATTTAATTCGTCCTATTTTTCGTTATATTTTTATATTCGGTTGATAAATAACAACTTATTTTTCCTTTTAACATAAATAAATCATCTACAATGTGATTTAAATGCATGAAATAAATTCACAGAAATATTTTTGCGTCAAGAATTACGTCAATATCCATATCAGGATGGAGAGCATCAGCCGGAACGGCACGTCTCACGCCTCTTTAATATGGCATTTTTCAAGGAATATTTTGTAATATCTGGTACACTGTATTTTAATAACAAATGGATGTGAAAATATTTATGAGAAGCTGACCTTAGATAATTATTTATTATCTGGTAACTTCCTTCTCGTGAAATGATTTTGTTATATCATGGGAATTATTTTGGGCCATTGTTCTATTTATTTTATTGTAATTTTGCCATTATAAGTGACTTTAAGCTACTTCTGTTAACAGAAATTATTACTGCGTAGCCCTCATGTAAAAGCATGATTATGTAGTGTAAATTATATTTAAAAAAAAATCTCTACCGGTCTGTAAAATTTACGACATAATCGGTTAAACCGTTTTGAACATTACAGGAAAAACAAGATACGTAATTTTTTTGTGGTCAACACATTTGTTATGAATTTACCATAAGGTTAATAAATGCTTTCTGTATATATCTTTTAGAAATAATATGTATAAATTTTCGTATATGTTCGTTACATCTTTTGGGCTTGATGGAAAAGTCTGCTATCAATTCGTTCGATAATTTTCTAAAACATGTAATCATTAATCTCAAGGTAAAGAGAAAGAATAGTAACTTGTTGCAAATTGCAGTCCCCCTTTTATTTTCCACCACCTTTAATATTGCTAATTGCAAATATCTTTAAGCGAATCGAACAAAATAAATAAATAAACAAATGACGTCAGATTTAGGAGTAGTCATTGTTATACAAAGGTGTGTACTTGAATAAAAACCATCAGCGTCATGGTTGTTTTGACAATCAATCTTTATATTGTGTATAACTGTAGATCTCGAATTATTTAGATTTTGTCTCTCGAATGAGATGTTATTTCCCTGTGAGAGGGGAATACATATTTATACTCTATAATTCGAATTACAAAAAGGAGACTCCGTAAGTCGTAATTAGTTAAATATAATGACGCCTTACATGGAATTTCTTGAAATCATAACAATAAAATTCAAAAAGAATGTTGGGATTCTAATATTTTGTTTTTGCTTTGTACGTGCAATGTGAATGACTACATTAATTAAGAACAGTGCATTAAAAGCCAGAGCAGTAAACAACATCACACTATACACGAACTTACGTTGAAAGACGTGATGATATCAGGATCATGATTTCGGTTCAATATTTTAATTTGTAATATTATTTGCTAAAAAATCTGCAAATTGGTTAAATCAAAAGAAGAAAACAGTTTTTTTTAGTATGTGTAGTTTACTTCACAGATAGGTCATTTCTTTTAATGTATAGTTAAAATTTACCATAGAAATTAGGTCGAATTGTTATCTATATTTAACTTGTATAAGATAAAAATGTACTTAAAAATCACACCTTTCTAGGTCTAAATTTTAGCAGTTAAATCTCGTTGTATTGAATTTCGAAATTCTTGTTAATTCGAAGACCCATTAACGTGATTTTTTTTTTATTTCCCGTGATCCAATTGTAGAGATTCTGCTGTATAATATTCTTGTATGTACATTAGCAGGCCCCACGGATATTGTCCCGCCCTGATAACAAAAAAAAACTTGACAAATTAGACACCTAAACCTTTCTCATGCCTCACTGAATCTACTGGTGAACACCTCACGAAAAACCATTCAGTAGTTTTTGAGTTTATCGCGACTAGGCACTTGACGTGGCAGAGGACTTCGTTTTTAATATGTTAGTCCGGTGAAGCTGTAAAGACCTTGCTAGGTCAATAGCGTAGTCAGTTCGAGAAAAAAAAAAGTTATTAATATGTAATGATAAAATGATAAAGGTTGCTGTTAAGGCGCATCGTTCAAAAACGATTTTTTTTATACCATAGCAGGCAAATGAACAGCTGTGTCACTTGATGTTAAGTGATCACCGTCGTCCATAGACACTTGCAACTCCAGGGGAGTCGCAAGAGCGTTGCCAGCTAGTGTTGGAGAGGAGGGGGGGAATAGAGAAGGGGGAGATGGTCTTCCAGCGCTCTCACTGACCAAACAAAACGCAACAATGCAAGCATTGTTACTTCATGTCGGTTTTCTGTGGGCCATGTGGTACTACCCCGGACGAGCCGACCCATTCATGCTGAAATCTCTAATAGCTTCAGCGTGGCTCTACCACCTACAGAAGTTTGGATATTCGTGGTTCAAATTATCTAGTTCTATTTCTGAAATTCTTGGCTCTTACTTAAAAGAAGAATTGTCGCGGTATCTATACTAATATTATAAAGAGGTAAAGTTTTTAAGTTTGTGACATTGTAGGTAATCTCAGGAATTACTGGTCATATTTGAAAAATTCTTTCAGTATTATATAGCTTATTTATCGAGGATGGTTATAGGCTATATATTGTCACGATATATCCAATAGGAGCGGAGCACCTATGAAGAATGTTTAAAAATCGGGGTATTTTCTCTTCTGAGCTTCCGCTACGTGTTAGCGTTAGCCCAAAGGAACTATTCCACGCGAACGAAGTCGCGGGCAAGGGCTAGTCGTTAATGAACATAAACTTATTGAAGTAAAATAAAACTACGGTCTTTATAAGTATTTCGTGTTCAGTGATGTGTTTTCTTGCTGTGGAGAAGTGGAGCAAAGGTTGAAGGTTGTAGTTTTTTCCGTATACATATAATATATTAAGATAATAAGCGACGCAGACGAAGTCACGGCAAGCAAATAGTAGTAGTATAGATAGTGTTGTGATTACAAGGTCAGGTCATAACGATACGTAGTCTACGAAAGCGCTGTGTAAGAAGCAGCATAATTCTCACTACCTTTCGTATAATTCGTGGGAGTAATAAGTTAACATGCTTAGTTTAATGTAAGTAAAATATAAAAGTAGTCGTTTTGGATATCTGCTTGCGAACAGAACACTCATTTTAAGCAGGTTTTACCATAAATAGGTAGGTTTCTTTGTACTGAAATCGCTCCCGTAAATTTGAATAGATACTCAGTACATATAGTTTTTTTTTCAACTCTGATACTGGTAATCCCCTGATAAGAAATCTCCGCAAATGATTCGCATCGTTAATCGTTACCTTACAAGGGTTATTAAACTTTGTTGTAACGAGGTATAAATATTTACTAAAGGAAATTTTTTCACGTATCCGGCAAGTATAACTCAATCAATATATTTATAAAACATTGTATTTATTTTTAGTAAATGTTTATTTATTGGAATAACAGTATTTATTTGATAAAACTTCATAAAATGGTTGGGAATTGAAAAAAAAAGAAGTAGTGTCGTAAAGACTCACGATAGAAGTGAAACTCTTGTATTAAAAAGAGAAAATTTTTAATTAAAACATGTATTTAATAGAAACCTAAAATCACGTGGTGTTACCACGGCGGTCCACCAGGCGGACACCCATCCAAGTATTGACTGCGCCCGACGTTGCTTAATTTCGGTGATCTGACGAGAATCGTTGTTTTCAACACTCTACCGGACATAGTGTTTACTTCCACCATATTTCGTCACAAAAACAGTTTGAGGATTAGAATTTCAAAGCCATGCGAAATTTTAATTAGAATCCAAAGAACGCAGTGGCGGATTTGCTCGAAGGCTCAGGAGGCCCGGGCCTAGGGCGGCCAATCGTGACAAAAAATTCACTGATGATAACAAGAAATAACTCAAAGTACGTAAATATTCTAAAGGCTCGTGCACATTAAAGTGGGCCGCCCTCCACCGCATCGTATAACAATAATCTTCATAAATCGAATCGATTTCGATAAAAGTTGGAAAAAAAGTAAATTAATTATGTACTCAATATGATGGGTGCCGAGAAAGAGGTGGTTAGTACTTACTACATGGTCTAGGGCCTAGGGTGGCCAAGACTGCAAATCCACCACTGAAGAAACTTATATACATTAATCGGTCCATGAAAGAATAAAACAAAGTACTATAATATATACGTTCTACCTTCCCACATACACATAATATGACGGGAATATAAAATTTTAATTACGGCCACAGGTAAACGACTCTAGTTTAATGTTACGTACTGTATACATGAGATGCATTATACCCATTGTCGCGATTGTAGCCTGTGACGTCACCGGACACGGTTTCAGCGCTCCGCCGCGTCCGTGCGTCATACACGCCTCATGTAAACGTCATAATCTCAACACAAAGGCGTTCTCGTATCGTTTTTGGGATGCCGATTGCCGTGGCTGCTTTCCATATACAAAGCGCATGTTAAATATTCCATTCTGAATGAATGAATTGTGATGAATTATGAGAGTATTTTCTGTTGTTCCGATAGATCAGATGTTTCCTTTACAGAGTTTGAATAATTTTTAGTTTTTATCGACTTGTTTGTACGTAAACCTACGTTCGTATATTAGCTGTGCCCACGACTTCCTCCGTGTGGAATCTTATATAAAAAACAGTGATTCATGAAGTCGTCTGTATGTATTTAATCCATTTACTTAAATACTTTTACTCCCATAATTATGTCTCTTCATCATTAAAAGTACAATAACTTTTGGTAGACCGAACCAATTTTAATGAAACAAAGACTAAATGTTACTCGAAGATACATTTTATTATTGTCTTTAAGAGGTTTTATCATAAAAACAGTATTTTAATAGTGATGCACGTGCATACAAACAGACAGACAGACAGACATACCTAAAATGTATTTTATTACTTATTGTTAGACATCTGCAATATTTTTTTTTACAAAAATCTAAAAATACAGATACTGTTACATTTGCATTTCTTATTATATGTATAGAAAAAAGATGCATTAATCTGACGATCGTTTTTGGTGGATGCACAGAGAAAGGTGACAATTCCAGAGATCACATATTGATAGTTCCGTAGTTCTCATATTAATCCACGCTACATAGCCTTTTGACACGAAAACGCACTTGACTTACCCTGTAAACTAACAGACCGGTAAATCGGTAATATGCTATTCTAGAACTTAGGTTTTTATCTTATCGTAGCTTCCTAGAATTCTGTGCCATTTTTGTAAAAGCATTACAAAAATGTGTATGTTAGTGTTAGCACTATTGCCTAAAAACTGTTACTGGTTTGGTAAGTTGACAATCTCTCTCAGTTTAATGAACTAAGTACTTACAACTTAAGTTGAATATCGGTTTACTTTATTTATATTTTACACCATGCATTTCAGGATATGATAGAAAACTTTAACTCGGTTATTTACTTTGGATCTGTAATGCTTTTACAAAAATGGCACAGAATTCTAGGAAGCTGCGACAAGATAAAAAAACGAAGCGAATAGTGTATGCTAGACAAATTTGATGAGAAATTTGCTGTCAGATGGAGTATTTAGAATATTATTTAAACTACAAATCATTACGCTCTTCTATAGGAGTTGGCAGTAATGATAGATATTAACAGAGGTAACTCAAAAATTAAACTACGATTAGTCGAAATAAACGTAGTTTCTATGAAATGAAACTATTTTCACAATAATGAAGTCGCGTGTATGAGCTAGTATGTTATATAATGACACGATTCTAAATATTTATAATAGTGTAATAAAATCTTTGTGTGTAGTCAGCCATATTTGGTAAAAAAGCGTGCGCGTGCAGCCTGCTCAGTCAAGTGTCAACGGCCTCGATTAAATTATACCATTTCTTTACGTAGTATCTCTCATAAATCGATATTTGCGTTTCTTGTATGTAGATTATGTTAAGAAACTAATATAATCTGTACAGTTTTATCTGTATCTATAAAAATACTCTATGTTTTTTTAACTTTATTTTTGGCAATCAATCTTTCAGATTATGACTGCCATCGTCGCGTAGTCAATAGTATTACAAGCGACATGCGATCACTTCAATATTAAGCGTCGTGTGAGTCAATAATCCAACAAGATGGTGGATTCCTTGTTAGAACCTTCCAGGGAGTTTTTGTGTCATCTCAGAGTTTCATGCTGCGTGTTATTATTTTTCATTCACTTCACTTATGCATAATAAACCAACTATATTACGTAAAATTCTACCAATATTACAAAATATATAGTCAAATAACATCGGTTCGGTCGGTTATTATGCACAAGTGAAGTGGATGAGAAATAATACTACGGTGCATGAATTCTGTGCTTTGTAGGTGGTAGAGCCACGTTGAAGCTATTATTTGTTTCAGCATAAATGGGCGTCCGAGGTAGCACCACCCTCTCACAGAAAACCGACGTGACGTAACCACTGTTACTTCCATTGTTGCCTCTCGTTTGGGCAATGAGAGCGCCGGAGACCCATCTCCCTTACCCTCCCCTCTCCTCTCCCTGCCCCTGTCCCTTTCTCTCCTTTCCCTTAAACACAGGCTGGCAACGCACTTGCGACTCCTTTGGGATTCTTAGTGTCTATGGACGACGGTGATCGCTTAACAACAAGTGACCCGTCTGTTCGTTTGCCTCCTATATGATATTAAAAAAAAAAGGTTGTGCTCTTGACAATGACCATGTAAAATTTTATGATGACCAGATGAATTGCTAGGAATCAGAATTAGGATGGTTCGTATTAACATCGTCTCCACGAAATAAACTTAGATATGACATCGTTCATGGCGTTCAGTCACATGGTGCTGGAATCTTTATACACATATATATCTATTTCGAAATGTTCCTTGACATAAAACTTTGCGACTAATATTTGGTTTATGACCAAAAATGATTTGTGTTGATGAGTATACCCGCAAGCGTTCGCTTACGTCAGCAACGTTAATGCCTACTAACGATTTTGGTTAAGGCGAAAGCAATATTCATCACGTTATCTATATGGTCCCTTGTTTGCGTATATCGTAATGTGCTATCTTAATAGGTTCACCTGCCTTAAATAGTGATACGAGAAGAGTTCGAATATTCGATGTTTTGTTGTTTTTTCTTTTAGACGTAGTTTTTTGTTATTTCAAAATGTCCTTTTTGTAGCGTTTATGTTTGAATACTATTCTGATAAATTTGACGGACCTGTCTTACTATTTGGTCTTTGATCCAAAAAAAAATGCTTTTTTTTGAAAATGAATACTATTCAGGAATACATGCTTATTTTTAAAGCATCCGTCGTGAAAATAGTTTTATTGTTTCAAGAAAACTATATAAATTACCTGGAGTTCGGCGGGGCTGTTATTTATTTGTCATTATTTATTCCGTCTCATTAGTTTAATTTTATCATTACCTCTTAACTCCTATAAAAACATGTAATGATAGAACAAGATACATTTTAGTTTTATTGGACACGTATTGTAAATATTACCGCTTAAAAAATACGAATTATATTCTAAAAGGTTATATCGAAGCTTTATTACCTTAATTTGGTTACATTGGAAGCTATATTTCTACAGAAGAGACACAAGAGACATCTTGCAAAGTAAAAAGATTGAGCCGTCACGGGACGTCTAGCAGATGTGAAACATAAATATTGTTTTGTATAAGTTATATGCCAAAAAAAACAGTTTACGACAGGAATCCGTTATGGCATAATGGAAATATAAACCTAAAAAAATCACAAATTAGTTCCATAAAATATTGACTGTTTATTTATTTTATTACATAAATATTCATTTTTATTGAATATAAAAATTCAACTAGGCGCTGGCGCGGTGTTTTTGGCGCCATCTATCAAAGGGCGCTAGGTCGTCGCCGCGTACCACGTAACACTAGTAGAAGAAGTAGCCTACAAGATAGGGTTGCAAATGTTTTTGAGTATTTCGTTAATAGTGCAATGTTCTTGTTTTGCGTCGCCACGCCGACGATCAGGTTAACCCTCCGTCTATAGATGTTTCACGTAAAAAGACAGAGATATACCCTGTTTCGATGTAGACTCTCAGTCATTGAATATATCGTCTTTAATCAACAACCCAAAACTCTCTCGTTTATAATAAAGGCACGTCTGCAATAATCAAATCGAAGTAATTAATTAAAGACACACAGAACAAATATATTCTAATAACAATAATCTGGTGGAGACCTATATAATTCTAAGCATTCCATGGATTTACAGTGCAGGTACCGGGATCATCGCGTGGCAGAGGGAGGAACTACGAGCAGATTCTGAGACTTTTGACACGGGTGTTGTTTTAAGGGACCCTTATCCGACGTACATAAGCATTCACCCTTACTAATCGTGTTTTTCTCCCTTTCCAAACATATTACCTATGAACCCGCTAATGCATATAGTATAGAATTTGCTGCAATTCTAGACGGAACAAGGACTTTCAGCAGGTTATAAAGATTTTTTGCTGGTATAACTCTCGTTTCCACTTCTGCATATAGATAATATAGATAACCGATCTTTGTCAATTCATTTTCTATTTTTTAAATACTCTGTAACGATACCCTTTTAAGATATAACTATAGTAGTATTAATTTTTATATATATTATATAGATTTTTATAATATAACTGATAATTATTTGTGACTACCCATTTTAAATGGAATAGAAAACTTAACAACAATTATTTCCAAGTGGTGACGAGTAGTTGAATGGGCAGCATTATGTTTGGTTAGAGAGGTTTGTAGTTTATCGCTCGTACGTATATTTAATTTTATATTTAAAAGTACTGTTTTGTAAAACAAACGCATAATGTTATTCAAGAAACACAAATTGACCGTTTTTTAATCTATAATAAAACTAGTATAATAAAACTGTAACAAGTCGAAATCTGTACATTCAAAATTTTTTTTAATTTTTATAAGAGTAGACTATGTTATCGGTACAGAAGCCAAAAATAATCTTTTTACAATTTTTGTCTATCTGTCTGTCTTTCTGTCTGTCTGTCTGTCCCTGTGAACATGCATCACTCTGAAAGTACTGAACCAATCTTGACGAAACTTGACATAGTGATAACTAATATTACGAGATTATATCTAAGATACTATTTGTCTCATAAAACGTGAAGGGTTCTCCAGGATTAAAGTCTAGAATCTAAACCCGTATTACTCTGAAAGTACTAAACCAATTTTAACGAAACTTGATACAGTGATAACTAACAAGGCTACATCCAGGATAATTGTTGTCTCATAAAACGCAAGGAGTTTTCCAGGATAACGGATGAAAGTAAAAAAATTGGAGTTCATGAAATTCTTAGAGGATTTTGGTATTTTTTTTTATGCTGTATATAGCAGACAGATTAGTTAAAAGTTTAAGCTATATTTCATCTCCCTATGAAACTTAAAAAAAAAAACAAATAACGAAAATAATCGTTCGGTTTCGAACAGTCGTCCCGTCGACCGCCATCGATATGCATGAAGTTCTGTACTCTGTGGTTCTGTATGCGCTGACGGCTGAGCTACGGCTATATACTCGTATAATTTGTGTCGAAAAATTTCGACTACGTAGAAAACGTCGACAAAGTTGTTAAGCAAAACTGTACCTAATATACAATACGACTTAGACTTAACTTGGTATAAATTTGAGTCCATGGATAGTTTGGATTCATAATTGCAAACGGTAGATGTCTCTGTAATTGGGTTTGTTACGATTTTTCGTCTTTAAAAATACAATTGAAGCCGGTAATAATCATACATGTATATTATTGTATAAATAATATCTAAGACATATTAAACGATGAACCATGTTTAATTTTTTTTTTCACATAAATAACAAATAATATTAGTATAATAAGTGAATTTCATCATTAGATAATAAGAATGCGATCAGAAGTCAAGATAGCTAGAAGGGTCCATAGATGGCGCTAAATTGAAATATTTTGAATCTCAAAGAGTTGTGGTAGAGCCAAGATGAAGCTATTATTGTTTTCAGCACGAATGGGTCGGCTCGTCCGGTGAAGCACCACCCTCTCACAGAATACCGACGCGAAGTAACAGTGCTTGCATTGTTTCGTTTCGTTCGGTCTTCGGTTCTTTTCCCTTCCTCCTTCCCTTCCCGTCCCCCCCCCCCCCCGCCCTCCTCCCAAACACAGGCTGGCAATGCACTTGTGACTCCCCTGGTGTTGCAAGTGTCTATGGACGGTGGTGATCACCTAACATCAGGTGACCCATCTGTTCGTTTGCCTCCTATAATATATAAAAAGAAGAGTTTTATCAGTACGTATGTTGTTTCGATATTTGATAGAATTACTTCTTTAAATTTTTCCCCATCCTATCCTATATAGTTTAGAGGAATTTTTCCGGCACAAAATACGTATAGGAGTTGTTGAGGCACGCATGCTTGGTACACATGCATGATTCAATAACTCATATACGTATATCTAGATAGCTTAGCTTAGGTTAGCTCAGATAGGTCGCGATTTGTCCACAAAACAGGCGACAGCCCAAGCCGAGGTGTGCTATGCACCCTTGAGTTAGTCGCCCAAACAACCCAAATCGGCTGAGTGCCTTCAGCGCTCGCCTCGGTAGTTCGGTGAAGCTGTAAAGACCTTTCCAGGTCAACAGCGTTTTCATTTCGAAAAAAAAAAACTTCTTTTAATATTGTTAAGTCTTGAAGCAGTTGGTTCAGGTCTTTGAATCAACGATTAAAATAATTTATTTACGTGTTTGTAATTACCATACTATGATGTACCTATATTTACACTAATACTAGCGGGCCCGGCAAACGTTCCGTCCTGATTATAATAAAAATCCTTGAAAAATTATGTACTAAAAATTTCCTCATTGATCACTTTATCCACTGGTCAAATCCGCATGATAAACCATTCAGTACTTTTTGAGTTTATCGCGAACAGACAAACAGACGTAGTAGGGGGTTTTGTTTTATACTATGTAATGATGATTATAAAGTGAGATAAAGTTTAGTTTTCGGGCAATTTTTGGTACTACTGATCCGATATTGAAAATTCTTTCACCGTTAGATAGATATACTATCCCAAGTTCAATATTTTGGTCGAAAAAGTGGTTTATATGTCAAAAGTAAAATAAATTGAACAAGATTATGTTTAGATGCAGATTTCACGAATACTTTACAAAGTTTACAAAACAAACTACTAAATCCATATTGAAATTTTATGTTTTGTAATTCCGGTAAAGCGGTTAAGGCCTTGCTAGGTCAATAGCGTAGTCAGTTCGATAAAAAAAGGAAATTTCATGTAGATAAAGTTTAGTTTTTACAGTATGTCAATCAAGTTACAGGGGGTACTGCAAAGACATTTATCGGCAATAGGTTAGTTTTTAACTTCATTGGACCCGTTAGACGATGCTGCGATCAGGTTCTACGCTTATTTTAAAAGATTTCTCACATACCAACGGGGTATATGTTTGAGTGAATCTCTGAATAGTTAGGAGTCACTGCTAAATATCGCTGCAATCGGGTTTTAGGTTTTTTAAGGTCATTTACATTTAAAAGTACGATTGAAACCGGTAATAACCTATTTTGTGTAAACGATTTTTTTTTATTTTTTTTTCTCGAACTGACTACGCTATTGGCCTAGCAAGGTCTTAACAGCTTCACCGAACTACCTTGTGCAAACGAAGTTGCACGGGTCAGCTAGTATATAATAAAAACCATATAAAACTGCGTCGCAAAATCAGCCTAAATGCGTGGAATTAAGCGCAATTACCACTGCACGTTTCTGTCACACGGTGATAGCGTGTCTCATGACTGTAAATTGCTATAAAATTATCTTCATTGTCTCCAGAGGCGTTCTGACAATCATGAGTTTTTTTTTAAATTGTGTATACAAAGTTGCGAAACTTGTTTTGGCAAAAAGTTTATCACTAAGAATTACCAATGCATTTAATTCATCCGTGGAGGTTAGTACATAATAAATTTATACTATTTTTTCATCTATTTGTATAGATTGTAAGTTTAAGGAAAAATTATACATTGTACGTAATAAATTCCCGGATTTTTTCAATGAAAGTGTGATTACGTCAGTTATTGGGAAAACCATACGTTTTATTATATTCATAGTTAATATTTATGAAACAATTAGAATTTCAATGTTAGGTTAATCCCGTTTGAAGTTTCCTTGTCTAACTATAATATATCATTATCATTATATAGTATAAAACAAAGTCTCTTACCATGTCTGTCTGTCTGTTCGCGATAAACTCAAAAACTACTGAACGGATTTTCGTACGGCTTTCACCGACGTGATTCATGAGGAAGGTTTAGATATATAATTTGTCAACGTTTTTTTTATTGTCAGGGTAGAACAATGTCCGCCGGGCCCGCTAGTGTATAAATATATAAAATGAACTCGTTTTTCACTTCTTATTTGTGTTTCCTTAATTCATCTAAACTACGAAATGGATTTTGATATAACTTTCTCAGAAAATTTATGTATATATACGTGGGTGTGTGATATTCACTAAAAGTAGAGAAAAGTATAGAAATTCAATGTAGTCGTAAGAAAAAGTTTTCGGGTGCTTACATTGGAAACGCTGGCTTTATGACATATATAAAAATAATGCACAACAAAATTGTTACATGCTGAAAATACCCACAGGAAAGTCAGAATAGAACGAGTATTATACGTCTTCCTGGTACAGACAAATTTAGGATTTAGGTAAGAATTTCTATATCTCCATTGGCGTTGCCATTTTTATAAATAATTATTTATTCTCATCTAATTAAAAACTCCATTTACGTCGGTCATAATGTAGCCCAAAATTGTTTTAGATTTATATTTCAATAAATGCCTTAGAAGATAGCATAGATTTAAATTTACTAGCAACGAAGAAAAGTAATTTATTTGGAGTCTTATAGATAGATATCTTATAAAGAGCTTTAAATAACAAAGCGTCGAAAAATGGGTCTAAATCGTATAGACGTACGATGCAACATTAGTACGAATATTGCGAATGCGAAGCCAGGACAGGTCGATAGTAAATAATGAAAAAAAAACTTTTTAATAATGAGCTTCGGTTTGTAAATTTCTTGTAATCGAATTGGCAAACCTTTTTTTCGAACTGACTACGCTATTGACCTAGCTAGAGGCCTTTACCGGACTACTAAATTGACAACCCTAGATTTGTGCATGTGTCATTAGCGCTAGAGCCCATTTCTGTATTAATCGAGAAACCGACAAAGACTCGAGTGTTACAAGAAAGCTAAATTTAAATATATTATTTTTTTATGTTATACGTCAGCGATAATTTTAGTAGTCGAAATCATTCAAATTTCTAAATGACTACATTGATTACAGACTTTTTAGATAAATATAAATTAGACATTTATTTCCATTAGAAGTTTTTTTTTAATTCGTAGGATTTAATCCGTAATTTGTGCCCATTTCGA
>JACEII010000029.1:1122268-1268871 GCA_014332785.1 Antheraea mylitta | reverse complement strand
TTAGTCGAGGAAACTATAAACGAAGTGAGATATATGTATATGAGGTCTTAAGTCTATCTGAAATGGAATTATAAGATACATTTTTAATATTTTTTTGACTCTAAAAGAACTAACAAATCCGGTTTTGATAATAACTAATCTGTTAACAATACTAAATAATAAAACGACAACGACTTTGAAAATTATTTTCACACCAAACATAGAAATTAGTGTCATATTCAGTTGTGATTTTGTTATATATTTAACTTCTTTTTAGTATCATTTTACAGTTTACGTCATTCGTTTCGAGTACACGTGCACTAAAAACTTGTTTATAAAACCCGTTATGAAATTTAATACGATATTTATTCCTCGTAATCAGGATAGAACAGGAAACATGTCATGAAATCACATGACGTCAATATAAAATTATAGAATGCGAGTGACAGTTTTGAGGTTCAAGTCACGAAGGTTTTACTGATTACGAAGAGCTGCAGCGTGTTCGTTTTGAGTACGGCGATTGTAGAATTTGTAGAACATCACTCGATTTAAACGGGCGTTTCGGTCAGTGCGTGTTAGGCTCGCGGCTGCGATAGTCGTGTTATTCTGCCTACGATTTTTGTATCATAACATGTTACCCTTTCGTACAGGGAGAGAGAGTGTGTGAAAATGCCGGAGTGCACGGAACAAATTACCTTTACAATCCCAGTGATACGTTACACGATGGACGATGACAAGCCGGCGGAGGAGCGACAGTCGCTCACGAAAAAGATGTCTCTACTCACTCCTGTGAAGATAGAGACTCCAGACAGCGGCAGGCGACTGTCGGAACCTACTAGGTATTACATACCGCCGCAGTGCAATAACAGACTATCACCAAGAAGTGCGCGAAAGAGAGATGCTAGGCGAAACTCAAAAAGCGATATAAAAGATGACACCTTGGCGAAAGAATACGGTCCAAAGCCGTGTAATTGTGAAGAATGCAGGTCTTCGAGTCCACTACCGCCAGGGTATGGACCGCAAACGCTATCGCCAGGGTACGACCAGATGAAGATATCCTTACTAGAAGTACCATGGAACGAAGATTACACGGAAGCATCTAGCGATGATCTCAGTTCGGAATGGGATTCTGATGTTCCTGAACCACCTCCCCCTATACATAAGGTAATTTAAGAACCGATAAGTCATTTTCAGTATAAAAATTCCTGGAAAAAATGGGTCCAAGATTAAGAACACCATGTCTTATAAGATAATTATCACGTAGTGCAATACCAGCAGCTCTAATCTCCAGAAAGGATCATCAGCCCTGTAATTGTAAAGTTTGTGGTGTAATATTATATACGACCACTACTTCTGTGTCTGGGGTCGGTGACTTGATGGCTATTTATATTTCATAAATATCTACTATTTGTTTACCTAAGCCAGTATTATGCGTAGTATGGAATATAAAATAAAATGTTTCGGTTAATTGGTTATTAATTTTATTTCATGTTAATGTCTTCATTTTCTTTTTCTATCAGTAATTACTAGTATTCATAGTATTAGTATTAATAAACTGTCAGAACAAGCACTATGTGATATTGAAAATATATCATTGGTGCTTGTTTTATATAAGGATAATAAACTCAAATCTAATGATATAACTTATAATTCTTCAAGAGAAAAAAGAAAGGTTATGACAACAAAAAAATCACAAATTAATACAAAGTGCTCAATATTCTAACAGTAAGCAATTAACACTACGTAAAGTAACAGTATATATCGATATAAATTAGACAAGATATAGATCGAATAGAGATAAGCTGAATTAGTTGTAAATTACAACAAAATGACAAAGCACAATTACATCTTAGTACTATTCAACTAACTCTTGTAATAACTTTAACTGAATCAGATTTCGATTACAAATCTTAGGGCTCTAGTAAAACAAAATCTACTGTTAAAACAATAACATTATTATCAATAATATTCACGCCTCTTACATTATTAACATAAAATGGAAGCGTGAGGTCAATGTAGCATTTTCACTCATCTATATTCGTTCTTATATGAACACCACCTCTTCATTAATGATTGTGAACGCACTTGCTTCTCACAAATGTTTATGACTATTTTCTTATTTTTTGTTAATTTTGATTTGTTTTTTTTTATCAATCAATCTTCCGGCAGATCATTACTGCCATTGTCGAGTCTGTAAAATAATATTACGAGCTTCTTGTGATCATTTCAATGTTCTAGCAAGATGGTGGCTCTCTTGTTAGAACTTTCTAGGAGGTGTTTGTTGTATCTCACGCTTCAAGTTCCGTGGTATTATCTCTCATTCACTTCACTTGCACATAATAACCGAACTATATAACGTAAACAACAGCAACATTATAAAATATAGAGTCAAATAACACAAGATTATGAATAAAATATAAAATCCATTACATGACAAACTAGGGCCAAATCAAAAATCATAATTATTATCTGCGATAACATCAAAGAATTAATTCGATTGTATTCTTTTTATAAAAGTTGATATTTGTCGTATCTATTTTGAAAAAACATACCTTTGAAGTATGGAATGTTATCTTAAACTGTAATTATGCAAACTGCTGCGATTGTAAGTTAGTAAGTACTATATAGTAGATATTTTGGTTATAATAAAAACTTTTAAATTCTTGGATGGTACACGTTTTAAATTTAAAATTGTGACATTGAATAAACAAAAACCTTATAAACAATGTTCAACTAAACCAGTTTGATTCAACAATAGTTGATTTTTTTTTGTTGAACTCTGTTAATTTCAGATTTATGTAACAGATTTATTTCGATCATTTTTATGAACAAGTATTCGTTTTTATGAATTAAAAACTTATTTTACACTCGATCAATCACAAGGTTCATCAAGTTATTGATTAATTATATTATCATATGGCATGTGTAGTGTTCTTTTGGACTGTATTCATTAGTAAGCACACGAATGTTCTAGCGTTGTATTTTAATAGTATAAATATAATCATTATCACCATTTTCATTACATTTTTGTTAAATATATTTTAGTCTCGGAATTAATTTTCGACGTTTTTTTTTTCGAACTGACTACGCTACTGACCCAGCAAGGTCTTAACAGCTTCACCGGACTACTAAGGAGTGCGCTTGCGGCACTCAGCCGATTCTATTTGGGCAACTAGCTCAAGGGTGCACGGCACACCTCGACTTGGGCTGTTGCCTGATACGTGCAATTCGCGATCTATCTGAGCGGACCTAAGCTAACCATTCATACACATATGAGTTGTTGGAGCATATATGTGTACCAAGCGTACATACATGCATACCAAGCATTTTCGACGTGCTTTAATACATCTCTAAATTATCATCATATTGAAAGTAACAAAACCAAGTGATGATAAGATCATGTCTTAATATTTTAATATGGGTTTTTTCATCAAAACATTATTACCTATGCCATACTAATCAGCCGTATCTGGTATTCACATACATATTTATTTTAAACTCTAAAATTCACATCAGCCCTCGTTATATATATGTAAGATAAATGTGTGCATACTCGAACCGAACAAATTTCGAAGCATCTTTGACCTAATTTTGTCATAAATCAAAATTCGTTTATTTGTACACGTTTCAACTACTAATATAGTACAGACGGTCGTCCTTCATAATTGTTTGATTATGTTTCCCATTCATAGCTTCTTGTGGATTTGTTTACAATATTAGTTGAACAATGGAGGAATTGAGAAACTTGGGTGAGAGTAATACACGAACTTCGTTTGATAGTACTATAGGAATAGCTGATTTCAGTTAGATTTCTCGATGAAATTCTGATTATGTTCCCTTTCGTACAATGTTGCTTTTAGAAAGTATTACTGCATATTATAAACTAAGATCATCTGCCACGTCTGTCTGCCTGTTCGCATTGATCCAAAACCTATAAAATAGCAATTAATCATTATTAAGTCTTTATGGTACCCATAGTTATTTGATTCTAACTTAAGACCATATATAAACACTAGCCTCTGCCCGCGACTTCGTTCGCGTTCTCAAAAGGAAAAAACATCCCGATTTTGAAACATTTTTCATCTGTGTTCCGCTCCTATTGGTCGTAGCGTGATGATATCTAGATGAATGAGCTATATAACACTAAAAGAATTATTCAAATCGGACCAGTAGTTCCTGAGATTACCCCCTACAACGTCACACCATCACAACGTCACAAACTCACAAACTTTACCTCTTTATAATATCAGTATATATATACAACATTAAAACTAAGACATAGAATTGTCACTTATGTTTATCATATAAAAGTTTGCTATGAGCGTGTATCAAATACACGACCTCTTGGTACAAAAATAAGGGTGACTGTAACCACTCCACAACGTCTTTTAATAAAGGAGATAAGAGTCAATGATATCATGAAACCCAGGCTGAAATTTTAACACATGATAATAACATTTTTTCCTTGTGATTAATCCATAAATATCTTGATAATGTTTAAGAATTTATGAGACGGAAATACTCTGACGCGTTACTGTATCTTTGATGTTTTGAGCAGAAATAAAACACTTTAATTTCTATTATTGTCGTTTAATTTAAGAAGTATCTGAGTTCAATAAGCTCGAAGCAAATAAATGTTACATTAAAATGTACATAGTATAACTAGCAACCGCCCGCAACTTCGCCTACATAAAATTATATCGAACTTATGATATAGAGTAACTTATATAATAACGTGAAATACGGCCCCCTACTTGCAATTTATATGGAAATTTTAAATTATATTTATTTTAATAACAGTTGAAATTCAATAGTTATCGTTTCAAAATTCGACCGGCATTTGTACCAGAACTTAAACGAACGTCGTATAAGTATTCAATGGATTATATATTTAATTCATAAGTGCTCAGAACTAGTTAATCTGGAATATCGTCTTATGTTTTTATGTAGTATTTATGTATTTTACTAAAGCATCAGATAATGTTTAATCGTTTTCCATAAACGAAAACCAGTACAAACCGGCGCGACGGCTGTTAAGTGAAAAAAATATCGTAGAATGTTACTAAATCGGAAAGCATACTTTCGTTACTACATAATTCATTACAATCGACAGATTGGCTCGCTTATCGTGACCATCGATCTTGTGATATTGGTGGCTTTCACTGCAGCGTGTGCATTCACCCACTTTCCGGTCGTAAGTGTAACCCGGTCACTTTCACACAGTCAGCGTTGCGCTATTGTTCATGAACTATGAATAGGGCGTTTTATTTGTTCCAATCTATAGTATAGATATTTGTTTGTGATATAAGCTAGTGTTTAACAACAATTACAAATGTGTCAACGGTTACTGCGGTAGTGGAGTATTACAATATAAATTAAATACGTATTGAATACTTGCTTTATAACGTTTTAAATGTACCGTGCTCGCTGAATGTTCGCCATCTTGCTCTTTTGTCTCACTTTAGTTAGGTTAGGCTTGCGAAAAAAGTATAACGCGAACATGCTTCGGGCGAGCGCGGTACATTTAATACGAAATCTTTTTAAAGCAAGTAAGTTTCAAATAACACAGTATAGGTCTATCGTGCTTTTTTACATGAAACTCAATTCTACACGAATCCTACTTGTTTAAATGTAATATATAAATAATATGAAGGCAGTATTATTAATCTTTCTATTATTACTTAAAGTTTGTATAGACAAGCGTCGTTACAAAGGACGAAATAAAGGATTATCACTTTGATCATGACATAAGACTGATTTTTATATAATAAAAGGTTAGATTTGTAATGTATGATAAATTACGCCGATCCTGAAACTATGCTGAAATATTTCAAAAATAAAAAGCAAGATATATTTCCGTTATATCTTTTTTAAATAATGTTATCAGTTTACATGTCCGCTCACATTGCTTGTCTTACTTAACTGAAAGAAACACGTTATTAAACGCGTGGTTCAAATAAAATTAGTAGTAACTTTAATAACTAGTAGTAACTTTAATAACTTTGTATTATAGGAAGATACCATGATTGTTGTTCTTACATACGGATTACATGTCTAAGAAATAGAATTATTTAAAAAAATCATATAAATCTATCGAGTAGTTTAAGCATAATGTACGTAAAAGGACTGACCTCTATTATATACCTACATAAATAAATATCTATTATTTTCATTTACCTATAGTCGTCTCCCACTTAAGGAATATTTAAAAAGAAACAGAGCACTCACACTTGATCTAATTAGGATTATATGCTTATATAAAAAACATTTCATTCCAATATTTTTCCTTTAAAAAATCATTAGGCTGTTAACACGTACATGACTATATAATGAAATGATTTAAGGGGCGCGTTAATTATTATGATGAAGCAACATTTTATATTAACAACAGAATTAATAATAGAATATAAGTAAATGTTTACGTAATTTGGTTTTCTGATTTAATTACTGACTTTTAAGAGTACTGAAATATACAACAGATTGAGTCAAAATTCAACGTAAAACAAAATTTTATTCAAAATACAGTAATAACTTAAAAATAACTATTATGTAAATGTGAAGTATTAATTACAATGTAATTAAGTTAACTACTGAATTTGAATTTTGTTGGAGGTTTATTTTGATTAAAAACAACAACATCAAAGTTATTTTATTTTTTACAGCGTAAATTGGTTTTGGTACATTGGTTTTTATGTTACTCTATTAAATTTGTCGTAACCTTAACCAGATGTTATCTGAATTTAACTTCGAAAGCACATAGATGAGGGCAATAAAAACATTGGCCGCGTGGGTGGCAAAATACGGCGATTTTTCTGACTATATATTAACTATTATACGCGGGATAGTAGTATGATTAGGTGGAGAATCAACGTATATGTAGTAACCAGGTAGTGGCCTGTACTTGGTGGTTTACAACAGTAAGGCAGGCCGGCATGACATAAGTAACTGCCGAAGGGTTGCATATCGCCTTCTTTGTTTTGAAAATGGCACTTTTTACCGCATAGAGTGCCTCACTCTGTCAAGTAATTTGAAGCGACGATGGTTCAGTGGTTAGTGTATGTGCAGACCGTATCGATCGACGTTGGATCACATCCTTATTAATTAGCTGGAGCTGCGTCACAACGTCACAAACTTTACCTCTTTATAATATTAGTATAGATGAGGTATTTCTCTCGTGAAACTCTACAAAAATTGACAATCTACCTTATAATTCACTACTACACAATTAACGTCTTTGTAATTAATGTTATTACACGTTATATAATGTAAATGAACGGGTTTCAGAAAAACAACAGATAAACTGTATGTGTATTATAATAATAATTAATTTAATAACAGTGTAATTGAAAAAATAATATTATATATGAATATAATTCCAGATAAAGATCTGAATTTCAATTAAAATAACACGTTGGTGTCTGAAGTAGTCTGCGATTGTGTGTCACAGCCGTCGCCATTCACCATTATTACGGAGTACTAGCTTTGTCTGCGTTTTTATTCGTGTTTGTTATTTATGTTGTATTTAGTAAAAAAACGGTTGGATATACAGCGATTGACAAACTGTTTAAAAGTTAATGTGCAACAACGTCATCTAGTAGTGACTTTTTGTAAAATTAATAGTGTAGTAGCATTCTCCATGAAAAAAATTAATGTATTTTTTTATAATGATATTGTAAATAACACTCCTTTTTATTTAAAGTAAAAATGTGTTATACTTTGTAATATCATTGTTTTTTTTTATTTGACATCAGTTTTCATGATGATGGCTTTAAAGGATTTTCATTTTATAATACTCGGAAATACATACATACATTCGTTTTAATGTATATCATATTCATTGATGTATATAAACCCAAGATCCACAGTCTCAAATAAAGTAACGCTCAAAACTGTCCCCAAAAATTCACCGACGTATCTAAGTAGTTATAGTTATGCTATAAATTTATGTTTTTTGCAACCTTATGCGAATTATTTATTATTTTTACAAAGCAGTGTACAAAAAGTTCCAAAGATGCAAATGACGAGAGCTATATAAAATGAGCGCACAGTTCTTATTTGTGCGCTTATTTTTTGCGGATGGTTTCGAGACGGTGACCGTGCCTCTTGTGTATTTATATATATCAATGATATCACTTCAAAAGGTTGACAGGAATTAATTTTTAATGAAGATTGAATCTATGAATGTATTTATATAATATACAAGCCCCTGCCCGCACCTTCGTTCGCGTGGAATAACTTTGGGCTAACGCTTACACGCAGCGGAAACTCTCAAGAGGAAAAAAATCCCGATTTTGAAACATTTTTCATTGGGGCTCCGCTCCTATTGGTGTGATGATATAACCTTCCTCGATAAATGAGCTATCTAACACTAAAAGATTTTTTCAAATCGGACCAGTAGTTCCTGAGATTCCCCTTACAACGTCACAAATTCACAACGTCACAAACTTACAAACTCTACCTCTTTATAATAATAGTATAGATTCCAGCGTTTTAATGTTGCCAAGGTAATAAACAAATTATACCGGTTATAGTAGCTTCGGTATTTCAACGTAGAAAAACTTGATTAGTGATTATGAGGTAAAAACCAAACACAGAGAGCACGTGTTCGAGACTGGTGTTCCGTGGGCGTGGAGATGCCTTTAACACAATACAATTATTTTGGTCCCACGCAATTTATTTAACATTGTACATCTTCTACGGTTGATTATTCTACTGATAATAATGTTATATAATAATACTTATATATAATAAAACTTAAAACTAACGCAAGCTTGTACGTGTCGAATATATCTATACTATCTATACTAATATTATAAAGAGGTAAAGTTTGTGACGTTGTGATGTTGTGACGTTGTAGTGGGTAACCTCATGAACTACTGGTCCGATTTGAAAAAGTCTTTTAGTGTTAGATAGCTCATTTATCGAGGAAGGTTATATGAAAAATGTCAAATGAAAAATGTTTCAAAATCGGGATGTTTAGAGGCTAGTAAGATATATTGGAGGTTTTGGCGGGATTTTAGTCAGTCATGTAGGGGATTTTACATTTTATTCATGATCTTATGTTATTTGACTCTATATTGTGTAAATTTGGTGGTGTTTTACGTAATATAGTTAGTTTATTGTGCGTAAGTGAAATGAATGGAAAATAATACTACGGGGCATGAAATTCTGAGATGCCACAAAAACCCCTTGGAAGGTTCTAACAAGGGATCCACCATCTTGTTAGAATATTTCACACGATGCTTAATATTGAAATGATCGCACGACGCTTGTGACTTTGTGTATAGACTATGTGACAATGGCAGTAATAATCAGAAAGATAGGTTGCCAAAAATAAAGTAAAAAAAAGATATATTGCAATAACGGCTATTATTAATATAGTTGCTGTGTTATTTAACAACAGTTATAATTTGTAACAATGACACGATAATAAAACGAGTCTTCTACCTTTCATATCTAATAATTGTTGCGTAATGCTTGTTTGTTTATTTAATTTATTTATTTATCAGAGAAGAATTAACAACAGGAATATACCTAATAGATTAGCTATAACTTACATGTTAATTGTTAAAATTAATTATGTCATTAATTACAGTCGATTGCAGCATTTATGATACAAAATAATACAGATTCATGATACAATACAGGAGTTAATAATAATATAGAAGATATAATTAAGAAAGATGAAAAAAACGGAAATAAAGTACAACTACAACAGAACTAATTTATGGTTTGCCAATTTTTAGTTTCAATAATAATAGCAGAAAACGAATAATCAACAGCAGAATAATGTAGTCTTCAATAACCTGTTATATATTGCACAGGAATAATGCTTTGTACATATGTCTCCGTATGCTTTTGCTCAGTAAGAGCGCCGGGAGAAAAGGTAGGTTATGTCCGACTCGTATGGACTAAAACCCCACGGTATACCGACAGACCGTAATTGTTGAGGAGGCAAGGGATCGTACCTGCTACTCTACCTTAGCGTAAAATAAAACCTAGATATTAGTTTGAAAAGTTCTTCATAGTCAATAAAAGTCTCGTCAAAATTGGCCATTTTGGAGATAAACAACAGATGTTTCATTTTATTTACATATATAGATTTAAGATATCTGACATATACAATAATTACATGGTATTTTTACATAAAAATCCCATTTAAACTGTATACTGGTTCCGCTACTGTCCAATAAATTCCATACACCTGGAAACCTACATAGTAGTGAAATGTATAAAAACATAAAGTAGTTGTCAGGTATAAACGAACAGAAGTAAAGACGACCGTTTAATAAATATAATGTCCGCGTTATAAGCTTGAGCTAAATCTCTCTAGCTAAATGACTCTATTAGTAAGTTGTTAAATGTTCCCGGTTTAGTTATGTTCGCAGCATATACTATTTATGGGCAAAGTCGATACCGAATGAAGTTTATGATGCGGGCATTATGTAGCTGATGGCTAATGTTTAAATCAGAAGAAGTGTTAAAAAAACTTGGGTTATGTTCTGATAATTTGATTATGATATTTTTTTTATATCAAACGAACAGATGGGTCACCTGATGTTAAGTGCAATACCAGAGGAGTCGCAAGAGCATTGCCAGCCTGTGTTGGGGGGGGAGAAAGGAGGAAAAGGAGAAAGGGGAGGGTAGGTGGGTCTCCGGTGCTCTCACTGACGGAATGTATCGCAACAATGCAAGTACAGTTACTTCACGTCGGTTTTCTGCTAGAGGTTGGTACTACCCCGGGTAAGATGACCCATTCATGCTGAAACCAATAATAGTTTCAGCTTGGCTCTACCACATACAGAAACTTGAGATGTGATTTTAAATATTTCGTTTATAAAAGTATTTACGAGACAATAGAATAATAATAAATGTAATTAAGAACAAGATTTACAATTATATTAAGTTTTTTTTTTATTGAAGCACGGCAAAGTGACTGCACTACGCCTGATGGTAAGCATAGTACAATCCAAAAACAGTGGCGACTACCGAGACACAGATCATCCATCGTCGGTCGCCGCTGTCATGCCGGCCATAATGACGAAAGTCACCCGGAACTGGATATGCACAGGCTGATCCCGAAACGCGACGCGCAAAAGCGAGTCACTATGACGGACTTTTTCGCCATGTACATGGTGGTTGCGACCCAGTCGGGCTGTAAAACCCTACCACCCCGCTATCGCCATTGCCTCGTTCGTTATTCAGCAGGGTACACCACGTGCAGGTGAGGTTGGCTTGGGTGTCTCAAGTCTTAAGATGTTACTCGACACCCCTTACACCCCCAAAGTACTTAACAAATTTTATTTACAATAGCATCTTAACTATGATGAAAATAATATTCGTTTTTTTTTTTACTTTAGGGATCATACAATAATTCAATTTCAATCTAACTGTGATTTAACATAAAATTAGGCTATTTACTGTAGACTGTATTTTAATGTTTTTATTCGTATGTGTTTATTATATTAGATATGTGATCCAAGAATGGGAAATCGTTGGTTTTATCGATTTTACCTTGCTTAGATTAAGCGTGTTTAATCATTCTGTATTTTATCTTATCAATTACATATGACACTATATAAATCCTCATGTCTTTTGTTATTTTACATGCGGTTTAAAATTGTATATAATTTTAAATAAATTTTGCAGTAAATGTGCAGAATCTTAGAAAAGTCGCATAAACTATTATGAGGTATAAGTTTTGAAAATATGTTTGTAGGAAATAATCGCTGTTACTATTAAATCTATTTCATAAAAATATTAAATTCTTTAATAGGAAGCTGTTGTATCTCTGAATGACTTAAGCGACAGTAAATTGTTATTTTGCTTTGTACTGTAAAGCGTACGGAACCCAGGTTAATCAACAAATAACCTAGGTTCCGTTACCAACGTAAATAATTGAAACTACTAAAAAAATGATCTATGATATATTGTTGGTTCTCTGATTGTCTACGATATTAGCAGTACACGATTTTTTTAATCTCGTGTTACAAGCTACATAAATAAATACTTTTTATTGAGGTATGTTCGTATGTCTGATTCCCGTGTTCTAGAATTCTTTGAGATAGCATAAATATCTCGCCCATTCGAACCGGTTTCAATTACACCAACGGCAATAAATCTGTTGGAAGACAAAATTACTAGAACTGCAATATCAATTTAGTTCAATAAAGTGTTTTAACAAACGTGATTAATTGAAGTTTCCACGCAACATAAATATATTTATAACACATTCCATAGTAGACAAAAATACATGTATAAGAATATATATTGAACAATATTCTATATTTCAGTCGAATATAATATTTCGAAGTTGACTATTTTATAATGAAATGTATTAAACTGTCTTTAAACTATTGGCTGTTATAAACATAAGGCTGTGATCATCCTAATGCTTTGTGCTAGAGGCGAGTACATGTATATAACCTATACGGTGTTATTACAAAAAGTTTAAATACGTATTGAATACTTGCTTTAAAAAGGTTACGTTTTAAATGCACCGCGCTCGTTGAATGTTCACCATCTTGCTCTTTTCCGCTTTTCCAAACAGGTGGTATTGTGACGTTTATAAGAGCCTTCTTAGTGCCTAAATTGAATAAAGTATTTTTGATTTTGACTCGTTTGTTTGTTACACTGTTTATCTTTCATTATCAGACGCATAGAGTTATCGCTCCTTCATAACTTCTAGGTGGTAGAGTCACGCTGAAGCTATTATTGGTTTCAGCATGAATGGGTCGGCTCGTCCGGGGTAGCACCACCCTCTCACAGAAAATCGACGTGAAGTAACAGTGCTTGCATTGTCGCGATTCGTTCGGTCAGTGAGAGCGCCGGAGACCCATATCCCCTCCGCTCCCTTCTCCTCTAACCTCCCCCTCTTTCTCTCCATTCTCACGAACACAAGCTGGCAACGCATATGCGACTCCTCTGGGGTTGCTGGTGTTTATGGAGAGTGGCAACACTTATCATCAGGTGATCTACTTGTTCGTGTGTCTCCTATGATATAAAAAAAAAGTCGTTGTCTGGAATTAATACGCCTCTATAAGCAATTGTAAAATTAATAAAAATTGAATATACGTGAGTTGTAAAAATAAACCTGACCGAGTTTCTTGCCAGTTCTTCTAGATGACTGAGTTGTTTTCCAAACCGGTGGTAGCTTTGACATTCATAAACGTATTCTTAGTGCCTGAATTTAATAAAGTATTTTTGATTTTGACTCGTTTGTTTGTTACACTGTTTATCTTTAATTTACCTTACATCAGCAGACGCATAGAGTCATCGCTCCTTCGTAATTTAATTTAAAAAAAAATCTAATTGTTTATTAAAAGGGTTTTAGCTTTTTTTTTTTATTACGTCTAACACTTAAAACTTGTGGCCTTTTGTCGTAGTTATTTTTCTTAATGGTTTTGGCGTTTGCCCGTTTGGTTTTAAATGAAGATGTTAATAAGAAAGATGTATAGATAGATAGAGCATTTGTAGAATGTTTGATTACTGATTTTCTATAGTCTGGTGAAGCTGTTAAGACCTTGCTGGGTCAATAACGTAATCAGTTCGAGAAAAAAAACTAATTTTCAATTTGAGAGTTATAGCTAGTGTGACATCTCAAAAAGCGTTAATTGCTTAGAATATATAATTCTGTGCTAGTATTTATTCATCCGGAATCTAATTTTAGTGATACCTAAAATCTAATTTTGTATTTCTCGTAAAATTACTTGCTTATAAAAAAAAAACGAAATATAGAAATATCTATGACTCATTCACTCTCAAAGCTACATAAGAGTAGATGTTTAAATTTATCATTAAAATTTGAACTGTTTTCTTAATAATTAACACTGTGTTGTTACACATTAGAGCTGGAAAAGGATTTGAGGACACGAGACTAATTATGCAATCGTCTGCAGCGTTATTGATAACCCCTGCCCCGTCTGTTTTATGTCGGTCATTGTTGTTTATGACAAATTGAACTTTAATACTTTAGCATAGGGTTTATTAATTTAGGATTCAGCCCTTGGGGAATTTTCCTAACAGACGAAATGATAAGTGGAGCGGTCGGATACGCTCTTGGCCTCTATGATAAATCCAGATATTTATTAATAATTATTTGACACATTTCGTGGCCATTATGCTACAATAAATAATTGTGTATTTATGCAGTATTAAGTTTATTTATGAGATTGTTTATTCTGATGTTAATTTAATGTTTTGATAAGAAATTAGTTCTAAGTGGAATCGTACATAAGGACTGGATTATCGTAACGACAGTGTGTGTCACCTGTCTCTCGTAAAATATTCTTACAAATTGAAATGCATACATAAGAAGAAATTGCTTTAATTCTTGATGCCTATATTATCCTATAAACATTCCATTAATATTTAATTGTTCAAACCCATATGTATGAATCCGTTTAAAAGTCTTTTTCTAGCGCTAATAAACTCCTGTGCAAAACTTGATGCATCCAACTCCATCAGTTCAAACTTCAAGATGTAGATTGTACGTCAGTTTGTGTTAATAAAAAAAAAGTTTAAGAAATAAAAGAATGTAATTTTCAAATATATTTCGTATAAACCGGTCATCATGAAAATTGGTATACGTAGATCTATTTTTATATATGGAGAATACTAACTAAGTGCGAATGTGAGTTTGTTTGTATATTTGTTTGCTACGCTTTCTCGCATTAAGCACTCAACCATAAAGGTATTTTTCACTACAAAAAAAAATTGATTCCGTTGGATAAATGCGGTATTATTACAAAAAAGTTAAATACGTATTAAATATTTGCTTTAAAAAGGTTTCGTACTAAATGCACCGCCCTCGCCCGAGGCAAGTTCGCGTTATCCTTTTTTCCCAAGTTTAACTTAACCAAAGCGAGACAAAAGAGCAAGATGGCGAACATTCAGCGAGCGCGGTGTATTTAAAACGTAAAAACTAATGTATTCATATTCCGTTTCCTTTTAGTTAGACTATTAAATACAATAAACATTAATTAATTTGTCCAATAGATGACAATTATAACAGATAATAACAAACGCGTCCAAAAACAGGTTCAGGCTTTCTTTTAAAGAAGAAGAATGAAATAATTCTATATTAAATTTTATTACAACGAAAAGATGATATTTTTAATACGCATTTTATTATATCTAAGTGTTTGGTTCGAACGTCATACGTAGACATATATTTGTTCAAATGTCTTGCATAAAAACAATGTGTAAATTTCTTATGAGTCAATGCCGTTTTTACATTTTGACTATAGTGTTACAATTGTTTTTCAATTAAAATACGCTCGAATAATAGACGCCTCCGCCCACAATAGACACGAGCGTCACTATTGTGTTATTAAATTAACGAAATTTACGAGGTATTATACATACATGGGTTGTTTTGATTATTTCACGTCATTATATCGCTTCACTGGTATGAATTGGTGAACAATATAATGTGCTAAGTACAGTCGAAATCATAAGACATATTATAATAATATTATAGGTTTTAGCGTATCACAACGATCTTATCTGATGGTAAACGATGATAATCCTAACTATACAAATACTAATAATATTATAAATGGTAAAGTTTGTGAGTTTGTGACGTTGTTATTTGTGAAGTAGTATGGGGTAATCTCAAGAACTACTGGTCCGATTTGTAAAATTCTTACAGTGCTATATAGCTTATTTATCAAGGAAAGTTATAGGCTATATATCATCACGCTAAAACCAATAGGAGCGGAGCATCAATGAAGAATGTTTTAAAATCGGGGTTTTTTCCTCTTGAGATCTTCCGCTGTGTGTTAGCATAACTCAAAGTAACTATTCCACGCGAACGAAGTCGTGGGCAGAGGTTAGTAATAAATAAACACGCTAAACCTAGAGGGAACTGGTTCCCAAGTGGAGCTGTCAAACAGCCAGGCGGACTTAGAAAAAATATATCCCACCATCATGCTATGATTTAATCCCAACACCATGATTTAATTGCATGTGTTGTTTCAATAAAAGCTTCGAGTTAGTTGATAGGATTCGAAACTCGATTCCATAGATGCAGTGTCCTAACAACTAAGCCTTTATGGCTCTATTAATTAGTATAAATTATTTACTTAGTAATTTTTTAACTCATGTATACAAGCATATACATAAAGTTTATGTCGTTTGTTCGGCTTTATATCCAAAAGGACTGAACTGACTTTCATGAGATTTCTAGCTTAGAGATAGTGGATCTTTAGATTTTTTGTTAAGAAATGAGTTCTTATAGAGAATCGTAAATAAACTATGAATTACTGTGTACAATATCTCTGGTAAAACAATCTTTCGAATAGCATATATTTAAAAGAAAATAGTAGTTTACTAAAATTGGATATACGGTAAGAAGTAGTAACTGTTATTTACTACATATTATTAAACGTTTCCACTGGAGTTATACAGTTAAGTTAAACTTTAATAGCTATTATTTAAAAGTGTTGCAGGGACTCATTAGTAATTTTTCAGTAAACCACATAAAAGAGTAATATTTAATTTAAAAAAAGCAAATATATCTTACGAAACCACATATCATTTTAACGAGGACGAAGTTATGGGCGTCATTTAACTAACAAATAAGGTTACATTAACACGTCCTAAAAATATAAAAATCATAATAAAACGGAGAAATAATGTTGTTTGGTTTACTGGCTTTGTACACAATTTGAGCAAATCATTGAGATCTTCATTTTTGGTTAAATTTGACATTAAAACTGTATATAATCGAACGTAAATATGTCCAAGGGTAATATATACTCAAAATTTCGAATTGATATAAAAAGTATACATAAATAAAAAAATAAGTAATTAAACAGAATATAATTTTAGATCATTAAGCATTTGTCTTTTGATATAGGTGTTGTTTTCATTATAAAAAAATTCAGGTCATAATGGATATTAATTAGACAATTGCTTATTTGTTATATGCCTCTAGATATAAAAGAGACACTACCAAGCACAAACCAGATTCGAGAATGTATTAAATTAGAATGTATAATACACGATGTCAGTATAATTCTAGTAAAATATAATTGATATAATTTATTCTTACAGATAACCTTCAACTTGACATTTGTCGGTGACTGTACACGTTAATGCCTGTAATGAACGCTAAGTAATTTTTTGTACATATTGCGCCGACTTGAATGCGTGTTAATCAATGTTTATCGTCGACCATGCAGGTTATATTTGATTCGAGGTTCCTACAAAATACCATACTCTTTAGTTGACGGTTGTCATATGACGTTTAAATGCATATTAGTTTTTTTTTGCAGAATACTAATATGTTGGTGGTATGATTATTTTGTATTTAATTATGGAATTACTAGCGAGCTCGTGGACGTTGTACAGCTTTGATAGTAAAAAAAATACAAAAAGTCTATTACAACGTTACTACCCGGTCCAATTGTGAATCTAAATCATTCTTGGATCCATCTGAATACGCACAAATTTCATCAAATTCTGTCTAACCGTTTGGAAGGAGTTACACACAGATAAAAGAATTATATATGTATGTTAAGATTAATAATTTACATTATTAATTCAATATTCTGTTTAGTAAAATCGATAGTAAATATGTCTTTAATATATTTATTATGTCTCTCTTTACATATTAGAATATGCTGCTTGTTACAATTGTTACATAGATTACTTGATAATTAGTGTATAATAAAGTGAAATTATATATTCTAGCTAACTTAAAGCACGACTACAAGATATAGCAATTTTTTGTCTACAGTTAGAAGTTAATTTAATAGTAATCTTATCTTTATGTATTATAGTAACACTTTAAAAAAATATATTGCAAAGTGATGATGACATTACAAAGTTTTGGTTCTGGCTTTGAAATATTTGCTAATTGTTAGAAAATATGTATAATTAATTTAATAAAAAGCATGATGACAAATATGTACTATATTTCCGAATTCAATTCAATTGTTCTTTCTCACTAAATTAAAGAAGTTACATTTTTTGCACTGGAGGAATGATCACCACTTAGACCCTTAATTAGCTGATCCAATTTAGGCACATGGCTATATAAACATTGTTTGAGACATCAACATAATATGAAATATCACATATATACATTTGTAATATAAAGGTTAGAATAAAATACATAACGTAGGCGTATCGAATGGGTTTAGTGTTATCCAAAGCTATTTATACATCATAATTGTGGCTATAAGCTTATCCGAGTAAAGTCTTATCTCTGAAAGCCATTTAACAAATGAGTATAAATTGAGCATAAAGCAATTTATTATCATCGTGTTATGTTCAATATTAAATAGTTTTATTTTATATATATAGATATGTATGTCTTTTTACAAATGGTTTATATCTTGATGCTTTCTAATATAATAAAGAATATCTAATCATTTCGTATACAAACCCTAAAATACTTGTTACATTACATCACATGTAAAAGTCTTGTTACATTTTAAGCGTTTTTAAATATATTTTTCTAATGAATTAAGGATACCTTAATACGATGCTGTAAATGCGCCGAATTTGCGGCAGTCGAGTCGTTCCCGGATCGATCTTGTGAGCCACCTACGAATGTGCCGCCAGAATGCTAATTAAATCATCTGTTAGAGATGAAAAAGCCTATAACTAACTAACTAATACGATGCTAATGTATACGTACAATGTCGCTAAAACTGGTTATAAGATTAATTAGTCTGTTTAAGTAATAAATTAATTGGTCGCAGAAAGAGAAAACGTATTAAGAGTGAACAATAAAATATTGGTAGCAGATAGGTAGTGACTGCTAGAAATGGGTTTACAGCTTCTTAATAAAGTAAAAAAACAACAACAATTCCTTTAAATCAACTCTTACACTAAATATCAATCTCTGTACCATGAAGTTCATTGTAAACAAACAATTGATAGACACATAATACATCCAGACTCCAAGCAATAATTTGTAGACCGCACAAATCGCGTAAAAGGAGGTTGGATTTAGCAATAAAAAAAGTAATTAATAAGTAACAATAATTCTATAATTAAGATTCGAGCTAATGATGCAAACGAATACTGGAGAATGAAAGTTTTCTTTCTGAATAAATTCTTTAATAAATAATTACTAAGTTCTTAAATTTAAATAAGCGTGATCAATTTGCAAGGCGTACTGTAGGTGATCCAATTACATATTATTATGCTTTCTCTTGATCTCATTTGAATAGTACGTAAATGCGAAGTGGTTGACAATTTAAAGTGCGAAACTGGTACATCTACTTTATACCTTTTAGAAAGTTAATTTTCTCATACTTATCAAGATTTCTTCTTTCTCTCTTTGGTTTAATTAATAATATCAGTGAATAGAGAAAATAATTCCTGTGAATACGCGTTTATATAATTACATATCATTTTTTTTTATTGATATTCATTTTTGCCAACAAATCTTCCAGATTATTACTGCTATTGTAAATAATTTCAATATTCTAACAAGTTAGTGGCCGCCTTGTTGGAACTTACCTGGGAGTTTTTGTGACGTCTCAGAATTCATGCTCCGTGGTATCCACTTCACTTATTCACGATAATCGAACTATATTACGTAAAATGCCACCTTTATTACAAATAACAAACAGACTAAGATTCCGCCAAAAACTCCGAAGCCAAAGATATCTTGAACTTTGCGAAAAGCCTTCGACTGTGACATGCATAAATCGCAGCTCATAGATTGTAAACGTGGTTTACCATATTACTATTTAAAAAAACTCCTTAAAGAAGTACAAATGATACCATTAATGTCTATGGACCTACTTTTAAATGTATACTATATATATGTAATGTGTACCATACCTAGGTAAATAGATTAACAAGTAATATGCATACATTACAACTAATTTGAATAATTAATTCTACATTATTATTCGTAGTGAAACTATTTTAACTCCATATTTAGTTCAACTTTAATGTGGAATTTTACTTTACCTTCGATTATTTTGTTAAGAAACTATGAAATAAATTATAGTTCGACCTTATTTTATGAAACTCAACAAAGTTTAAAAGAGTTTTATGAACTGATTTCTCTTACCACATATTTAATACTCGGCGTCCCCGCAACTCTGAATACGTTTTTTATGCGTTATTGTTCTCCTCTTGCTACATTATTTTTATTTATATTTTACGATCAATAAAGCGATATTGATCTTTTTCATAAGCTATCAATTTTACAATGCAATATTATATTTCCTGTAAATAATATTTTAGTACAATTATTTAGGAATTAAATATAATTTGAAAGTTCCGTGTACAAAAATATAATAAAATACATTTTTTAAATGTATCCGAAGATACCAGCAATAGTTGGCATTTATTACGATGGCATCGTTTAATATAAAGTTATTGAAATTTCAATGATTTTTTTTATGCCATAGTAGGCAAACGAACAGACGGGTCACCTGATGTTAAGTGATCATCGTGGTCCAGAGACACTGGCAACTCCAGGGGAATCGCATGTGCGTTGCCAGCCTGTGTTTGGGTGAATGGGAGGAAAGGAGGGAGGAGCGAGGGGAGGGGAGGTGGGCCTCCGGCGCTCTCACTGACCAACGCAAGCACTGTTGTTACTTCACGTCGGTTTTCTGAGAGAGGGTGGTACTACCCCGGGTGAACTAACCCATCCAGTATAACGTAGAGCACATTACCACCGGGTTACGGCTATTTTTACTACTACTACTATTACACATATTACCCCCACGCACGTGCACGCATACACGCTTACATATGAACGTGGAAGGGTTTTGTTTCTTTCCCTTATCGAACTGAAATAGTTTGGGAAATTATCCGATACGAAATATATATAAGAGTTGTTGAGGTATGTATGCTTGGTACACATATATGCTCCAACAACTCATATATGTATGAATAGTTAGCTTAGGTCAGGTGGGTTACTCTCGACGCATTCGAGTTCTAAATCGAATCGAATATCAGTCGATTTCATGTTGTTTCGTACTCTTGAAACCAACACTAGCGCATAATCGTACTGTGGCTCAAATAGGAACTAACTTGGATCGACTTCGTCGTTAGGATCGAAAAATCGGTACTCTCCACACAATCTGACAGCTGTGGATCGAGTCGTTCAATCGAATATAGATGTCAAAATAGACGATTGAGAAAGAGGTACTTTATTAGGATCGAGTGAGCTTATTTTTGTGTTTTATTGTGATATTTATTTAAAAATATACATTATTATCGTTCACTTTGCAACACCAAACCAAATAAACACACATGCGTGAAGATATTTGCTTAATATAAGTCGATATAACGACTAGATTATTAAAATTGAAATTCTCAAGGATTTCGAAGAAACTCTACGTGTTCATAAATTTATTATGCCCTACATGGATAAATCTACAACATCATGATATTTCTATTAATAATAAGGTAAGTTGTAAAATTTAAGTTTACACATAACATGTCGGTATATTTGTTTGCTATATACATGCATTTGAAGCCAATAAGCTGTATCTAAATCTCTCAGTGGCACTACAAAGGCATACAAGGCCAGCCACAAATGTGAATATATGTGTGTATGTAATTTGATAAAAACTATATGAGGAATTAGATTGTAATTTAATGATTTTGGGTACATCATTATTTTATCCGATTAAGATATATAACGATAACATCATGGTCATTTTATAACACAAAAAGGTGTTAGGAAAATGAACTAACCATAAAATATTTACAAAGATATCTTCATCTCATGAACCAAGATTTATACTTAAAAATAATATAGATTATATGGGTATAGGTTTAGTGAAGATAAGTAACTATGCTTTTATATAAATCTCATGGTACTAAGCTTATCTTTAGTTGAGTTGTCGTTAGTTCTCATTTGTTTGATTAGCAAGTTTAATTTTGTCTTGTGACTAATATCCTGTATGTGTGCTATTATATAAACATAATGTATGCCAAATTTAAATACATGTTATAAAAAAAAAATGTAACATGTATAGTTTTTTCTAATAAAAGTTACATATGTGCCACCCAGGGTATTTCATAATTAACAAGGAATTCAGTAAAGGGTTATTAGATACTACTGATAAGTAGAAAAGTGTAGTATAGTTCATTCAAGATTACAGACAAATTCTAACATCTTACAGATAACTAACAATACATTGTTTTTTTTAGGTGATCCCGGTAAAATCCTAAGAAGAATGAAAAAATACTCTTATATGAGTTGTACGAGTAAACACGAGTTGTATCTCATAAAAAGTATAAAATCTTATCAAGGATTACAATCAAAGCTTTCCATGAGAAACTGTGGTACATTAGTACAATCCCTGAAGGTTATTTATACCATCACAGTGTCCAGTAACATTAGTGAATAGTAAATATATACTGTTTTTATTGAATTGTGATACAGTTTGATTAGTTGTGTTAGAAAGTCTTGTTATTAATAAAGAATTGTAAAAGAAGCCCTTTTTTATTGACATTTTTGTAAATGTTGTAAACATTTGAATTAAAAACTCATTCATTGTTCTAACAAAATATTACACATTTTACATTTATTGTTCTAACAGAACAGCCCATCTATATAGTAAACTATAAAGTGCTTAATGGGACAATATATGAATGTGTGTAAGTGCATATAAGCTATGGTGGTAAACTACAATATCTCTATACTGTATGATATTCTTAATCAAGTAAGCTACACTTAACATGAAATATACTATGGTCGCTCAGGTTTTTATTATGAAATTGGTTATGATTAGTATCACTGTGATATTAAATGTTAAGACACACTAACTATCTGGCAAAGTTATATTTACATGTCTAAATAGCTATATGTTAATAAAAGTAAAAAATGACTTCATACCAATTCTCTCTTTAGCATATTTTAAATCTTTTCTTAATATATTATATGTGTATGATATAAACTTTGTATAAGGGTAGTTTATATAACTGTTTCTAACTCCTAGTGTTAAAAAATATTACACAAGAGATATTTTATCAATAAAATATATTACCCCACATATTAAGATCCATTATTTATAATTCATATACCCTATATGAGTTTAAAGTAACACTACAAATATGAGATATTACATTCGTTAATGTCGATAATGGTAAACGGATTTAGTTATTGTTTTGGGTTTTAGGTATGTCTTTTCATACTATATTAGTGCAATATTCATCACATTGAATAATTTGTTGTGTATTATATTCTTAATCCAAGAAAATACTCATCACGGTTGTTATGATTCTTAGTACGATATCGGGCATGAGTGTTAATACTTAAAAGTTAATACTTATTACATTATTTAACTTTAAAAAGGGGTGAACAATTCACAATGTCTAATTAAGAATGCACGATGTTTATAGGTATCTCTAAATGTATGTTCGTAAAAGATGAAGTTTTATATTAACACACGCACTTCATAAATATTATCTTTCGCATATTTTCATATAAAACGATGGTCATACAATAAATACATCCCATAATTCTGTAAAACATTCCAATGTTTTGATTTTTGTCTGACAGTCCGAAGCACAGATTACGGCAGACTTTATTCTGTGGCACAGACTAAAAAACATGTCCTCAATATTAAAATCAATTATTTAAGGATGATTTTAATAGATGTGACATATTTTTATAATATGTAACCTTATATAAATCATTTTTCTAGTGTTATAATGGTAGATAACATTACAAAAACTATGAATCAAGCTTAGATAAATAACACTTTACTGTGACGTATTGTGTGTATACTATGACCGGATACACTTAACGACGCCGCTATGATTCGATCGTAACTCGTTCTTGATATTCGATTCGATTTAGTTCAAGAGTACCCTTTTAGATCGAGTTCGGATCAATATCAAGTTCGAATCAGAAACAAAACCAAATTGAAATCAGTTTCAAGAGTTAAACCCCAGCTCAGATAGATCGCGAATTAGACGTGACAGGCCGTGCACCCTTGAGCTAGTTGCCCAAATAGCCCAAATAGAATCGGCTGAGTGCCGCAAGCACTCGCCTTAGTGATCCGGTGAAGCTTTTAAGACCTTGCTGGGTCAATAGTGTAGTCAGTTCGTAAAAAAGAAAAAAAAACTAACCCATCCATGCTGAAACCAGTAATAGCTTCAGCGTGCATTCTACCAAGAATTACGAGTTTTCTAAGCACTTGAAATATCTTTATAAGTAGTGGGAAGGAGTAAAATATTTGCATTCTTTTTGTTCATTAAGTATATTCTAAGACCATAAATGACACAGACAAAGTCGTAAGTATCAGCTATTAATATATACCAGTGGGCGCCCAGTGGTCGACATTCGACCATAGTTATTTGATATTTTAAAGTTTGAACTTTATCAGAGTTCTTTTGTCAAAGGGCATACTTCTATAATCAAAGATTTTCATCATGGCTATTCAGTTATTTGCCATTTGCCATGATCTTTAATTATATAAACATTTTAAAAAATCAATGTATAAATGAAAATTGAAATTAGTTATAAATTTGAAACAAAAATCATGTGGTAATAAAGCTCTCAAATTTTTTAGCAAACATAACTTTACGAAAATAAAGAAATTTATCGCAACCCATGACATAATTTTCAATTAATTTTACATGATACCATGGGTGGGTGGTATTTCTGGGTGATATTAAATTAAATGTAGTTAAAATGTAAATGTAGTTAAAAAACAAAAAAGTTAAATACATATTCATACTTGCTTTAAAAAGGTTACATTTTAAATGCACCGCGCTCGCTGAATATTCGCCATCTTGCTCTTTTTTCTCGCTTTGGTTAGGTTAGGTTAGACTTGCGGTGATCCCTCAGGCCGCAGAAGGGGCCTCTTATGAGGAGCCGACACCTGCCGGGTGAGCAGAGGTAGTACCGTAGGCAGTTCCTGCTCCCCGGCCAATAGGTGTAAGGAGGCACCATGGGGTTTTAGTCCATGCAAGTCGAACATACCCCACCCTCAGTTGCCCGGCTAGGATGAGAATCCGAATGGATTTCCCCATGCAAAAAAAAGGTTAGACTTGCGAAAGAAGGATAACGCGAACTTGCCGCGGGCGGCGTGGTGCATTTAATAATAAGTATTTAATACGTATTTAACTTTTTTGTAATAGCACCGAGTAGGCTTTGAGACTGATTGACACTTCAGCTATTACCGATCGATTTTAAACGTTTTTTTCTCAAGAACAGAACAGCCAAATTAATGTTATGTTTACATCGAGTTTCGTCAACTTTATTACTTTCGTGAAAATATTGTGGATTAAGATTTTTATACGTTGCCCTCAATCGTTTGTACTTAAGCATTATGGTTTGCCATTTCAAAATTGCAACGTTAAACGCCCTGTTTAAACGAGTGCCGTTGTTCGGACATTTTTTTTCTTTTAAATGTCACCGCAATAAAACAAAGTAATTATTGCGCAAAATAGCAGCGTAACAAGTGTACAGTGTCAACCTCATAAAAGTAAGTGCCAATTTGGTGAAGGGTTATGTACATTTTGACTTAATTTTGATTGGGTTCTCTTTAAGAACATTAATAACAATTACAATTTATAGTAGTAAATAATCGTTTACGGTAAACTTATTAAAATGTCGATAAGTAATGAGATAATTTTTAAAGGCCTATTTCCTTTTCACACAGATTCCGTTATAAAGATTATTTTGTAATCGTATCTCGGTTATAATTTTTGATGTGAAATAAACCTGATTGTTGGCGTGGCAATACAGGTAACGTGTATGAGATGTGGCGACGCAAAGCCATGCGCAAGCGACTGTGCGCAATCTTTCTTCCCGCACTGAGCTAGCATACCTATAGTGTATTCGTAATTTGAGAATTTGAGATTTCACATCTGCCAGGCGTTAATTTTTTATTTGACAGTTTCTATTATTGTAATGTTCATTGTGCGTTAATATCATTTCTAACATCTTTCATACATTTCAAAACATTGTTTAAGATAAAAAAAACGCCGTGAAATCTGTCGCCAAGATCTACGATATTATCACGTAATATTCTGTTGAATTATGGTCAAATGCTAACTCTATACATATAAATATGGTACAAAACATTTAACAAAATAATAACTTTAATGTAATTACTTGTAAATGGTGTTAAAGACTATGGTCATTCGTCTCACCGGATCTAGAGAGTTCTAATATTTGCAAGGCTTATTAGACTTGTATGAATAAATATGAATATATATGGGTTAATAAATACTCCATTAAAATTAAAAGTTTCAAAACTTTGGTATTCCAGTGTGAACCAGGATTCAATATTTCGCCGATGTAAAAACCTATAAACTTCAATCCTTGTTGTAAATAGGTATAACTCATTAATAATCAAAAAATGTCATAATACTACATTAATTCATGAACATGAAATGTCTTATTCACTCTCAAATAAATACTTCAAACATTCCGCAAGACATTCTTAGACAAATATTTTCGCAAAGTATGTCTGTTCATGCCATAACATTATGCGACGGTGCGGCTTATTGATATCAGATTACAAAGTAGTCTCGATACTAATGGGTCCTGCATAATGAATATGCGCAATTATCGCTCATGTCACGTATACTCCGAGCTATAATAGACTCTCTACACGGTGGTCCTGTATCTTAGTCTTTCGCTTGCCAATTTAGGATTTGATTGGTAAACATAAAAGATTTTTAATATAGATGTTGTCAGGTTAGTTAATTACGTAATAGCTTAAGACAGAAGGTCCCTGAAGTAGGGACTTAATAAAGTAACCGATTTGGTATTACATGGATCTCACAACTTTTTACGGAAGAACTGAGTTGCGAGACTTGGTTTTTTTACAAGTTTTGGTTTTGATGATATATTTATTATCACAAACAACTCAAACGGCGTACATAAGCATGACCGCAGCTAGTATACTATAAGTGCATTTGTACATTTTAAACAACAATATCTAAATGTCACATAAATAGTTTATAAAAATGAAGGTCTTACATTCGTGTCATAATTCATGAATACCTTCTAATTCTGTAGCACAATGGGTAGTCTACAGTGTGACACCAGATTGACGTCATCGGCAATGATCAAAATAATTATAGAGTCATTAACAGTAGTTACAGGTAATTATTGCAAATGGTCTGTGCCGTTATTACGGACGCCGGCACGCTGCTAACGTCATATCAAAACTTCCACCTTTAATGACCAGCTCCACAAATGCACATACTAATTGTGTCAATAACCTACAAGAGACTCATTCAAATATCCCTTAGATATTTTAAGAAAATAGTACAAATATAGATAACCCAAAGTTTGTGATAAAAATATAATAATCATTGAAATCTATTGTGAAAATATCATAAATATATAAAAACTTTGTACTCCTTTTAAGGTAATGTGAACGCATGTACGTATGAACTTGGAATTTGGCATAATTAAAGTTTATATGGCGGAGAAGTGAAGAAAGCTGTTTATTTTATATAAAATGCATTAGAAGTGCATTAAATTAATTAAAATATGCACTACTCACACTACTGCTTGTATTTTATGTAACATATACACACATGTAAATAAAAAAGACATTTTGACAGTCGTCATAACTTACTTCAAAAAAGGTTGCGAAGGAGGTTACTGCCATTAATAACTATCTAAATATATTAAAATTTAGTGTCATTATGGCTTCATTATGGCAGGGCGTGTGGCTAGTACTTCATAAAAAGTTTAATAGAGTTATTCAGTATTTAAAGCCAAACGACAGTTTACTGACTTGTTAGTCAGCCTGCAGTTTATCTAAATGATTCTAACATTAATAACAGCGTTTGACGCGCGTGCCTATTAAAAACCTCATTAGGGCAGATATTGTGTCAATGATTGTAACAATTTCGAAATGTTATTAGGTGTCTGTGTTAACGAGGACAGATAAAAGTGTTTATTTTTATGTTCTTCCTTGGGAAACTGAGTATTTCATTTGAGGGGAACTATAGAGACTATTTTAAAATTCATTTAACATGATTGTGAAGCAAGATTTAAGTTAGGGTAATTTACTAAATTAAAAGTTTATGGTAATGACAATAAATTAGAGTACGTGAGTTTTTACATGCAGTTGCGTTTTACGAAGTGAGCTACTATCATACATTTTTCACTGTATTTTTTTTATGTCATAGTAAGCAAATGAACATGCGATTCACCTCGTGTTAAGTGATCACCGCCGTCCATAGATACTAGCAACACCAGGGGGAACGGACGAAGGGGAGGAAAGGGAAGGTGGGCCTCCAGCGTTCTCACTGACCGAACGAAACGCAACAATGCAAGCACTGTTACTTCACGTCGGTTTTCTGTGAGAGAGTGGTGCTACCCCGGACGAGCCGACCCATTCGAACTGAATCCAGTAATAGCTTCAGCATGGCTCTCCCACCTACAAGTGTAAATCTACCTATGTGCTTTCATTAATTTAAAACAACAGATCATCCAAGAATATAGTTTTGCTAGGTAGTAACCGCAACCAGATGCAACTCCCGCCATACTGACACTGTTAGGGTTGCCATGTTCCGTTAATGACCGGAATATATCTATATTTGAGTGGGCTGGTAGGGCCGGTTGGATTGTTATGACCATAATATGAGTGAAAATTTTACATTTGAGTGACGTAGTTCGGGATCAGCCATTGCATATTTAGCTACTGGAGTTAGAGTACCGGCATTAGAGTGATGACTCGCGATAGATGGTGGATTGTTCTCGCCATTATTATCAGATACCATTGTGCTTATTATCAGTTATAATCCAGTCACTGTTGTGTTACGAAAAAAAAGTAAATAATATAAATTTGTTTGTTTAATGCATTGTAAAAAGGTAAAACTCATGTGCCTGGATTTATGTGGCAATATGACTGATCCAATTACGAACGAAATTAAATGAATGAATTTTGAAATGAAAATTTTTGAATGACAAATGAATTTGTTCGAGGAAGGTACATTATCCCTGAATATTATTAGCTACATTTTTTAATACTGAGTTTTATATTGTAATTGAGTATAGTAAGTTTGTGGGCAATAATCAAATACCCTGAGTTGTTATCACTACATATATGTCAAAGTTCTCTGCCACGTCTATCTGTCTGTTCGTTATAAACTCAAAAACTATTAAACCGTTTTGCATGCGGTTTTCACCAGTAGATAGTGATTCATAAGGAAGCTTTATGTATGTAATTTGTCAAGGTTTATCATCAGGTTGGAACAACGTCCGCCGCCCACTAGTCACCTATAAATGTTATAAAACAAAGTTTTTGATTATGTGTTTTCTGACTTACTCTTTCTAAACCATCCAGAGAATTTTGATACTATCTTCATTATCGTTTAAAAAATTTACTTCACAAGGTTTATATGTGAAACACATATACATTATGTATATCTACATAAAGTAGACAAAAGTTAACGCTCAAATTGGTAACGCTGGAGTTAACCTTATGATATACATTGGAATAATGTATCACGGAATCATTTTGACATCTATGACGCCCATACTGGTACATTGAACTCATGCGAAGCCGGGGCGTGTCAAATTATAACATGGGTTTTCAAATTTGGATTTGTTAATTTATACTTCATTCCTTTTAAAAATACATAATCTTATTATAAATTACCTTTATCACATCACAGAGTATTACTATACTCTGTGATGAACTCGTGTATACTTACACGAGTTTCAAAAGTAATCAAGTCAGTAACATAATAAAAAATCTATGACACAAAACATTCCAAGTGATGAATTATCCATGCGTCATATTGCAGTCAATTTGTTCTTGCGTTGACAACTGGTTTGGTAATATTGCTGTCAGTTTTCTTTAAATAAAGTTTTAATTCAATTTATTACTATCATGGTTAATTAATAGTAATATATTTTAACTATTATTGAAAAGACTAATAGAAATTGATTACTAAGAAATCTAGACATATAAATAGAAATGGTCTTCTTCTGAATCTCTGAAACTGTTAAAACCGATTTTTGCCGGTAGTGCAAGGGCTTTTCAGTGTATTATTTTGTCTACATTATTTCCTTTTTTCTACAAGGGTTAGGCAGTAATAATAATGTTTAACAAACATAACTTAAAATCGATTGAATGAGTTAAATAGTAATGGCAAAATTATGATTTCAAAATGAAATCCTATCCACTATAATTATAAAAGACGTAATCATTATAAAATGTAAGAATATTTTGATGAGAAGGAAGTCACGAAAACCATCTACTTAAAATGTTATAACAATATCGCCAAATATCATGACAAAATACATTAAATATACATCACTGCTACAACACTACACGATCACCCCCACACACGTGCACGCCTACACGCTTACACATGAAAGTGGAAGGGTTTACTTTTTTCCCCTTATCGAACTGAAAAACTCTCAATTTTCCAATAATAAATATATGGAGGAGTTGTTGAGGCGTGTATGCTTGGTAGACATATACGTTTCAACAACTCATACACATATGAATAGTTAGCTAGGTTAGCTAAGATAGGTCGCGATTTTGCATGCAACAGGCAACAGCCAAGCCGAGGTGTGCCGTGCACCTTTGAGCTGGTTGCCATAATAAAATCGGCTGAGTGCCTTAAGCGCTCGCCTTAGTGGTCCGGTGAAGCTGTTAAGACGTTGCTGGGTAAATAGCGTAGACATTTCAAAAAAAAAAAATAAAAAAATACAACTTTCTGCGCAAGCGGCTTTGGATGCGCTATCTTTATAAATTATAACTTATGTTATTCATTCTCAAAAACTTTTTCACCTTTAATATTAACCAGCTACAATATTAATTACCTGCAACTCCATACATTTTTTATTATCGTAATAATATATTTTATGTATAGACAAAAAAACATAAAAGAAAGCAAAACACTTATAATAACAATCAAAAACATTCGACAATGGCAGTAATAAACTGAATGAGGAGTTGCCAAAAATAAGTTAATCACATTTCTATTAAATATCGCCATACTGGTAATATATTTTTCAGATAGGAGGCAACCGGTCCAGCAGTTTTAGAGTAATTCGCGCAAAGAGACAAACGTCTGTCATCTTATTTACATAAGATAGTAAATAATATTGGGTTATAGAACAGACTCCTCTCGCTACCACAATGTACAAGATGTTAAAAATCCATCACAAAGACTCTTTGTCGCGTTCGGATAAAAAAAACATGATATGTCTCATGGTGTATTCGTGCTGTTTTACAAAAAGTAAACACGCTTTATTTAATCGTCATCAATCAATTTCATCGTTTATGTCTCCTTCAGTAATTTATTTTTATCTCGGAACGTTATTTTCATGTATCGTTTTTTGTCGCATATTTCTGCATAGCTTAAATATTAATAGGCGTGTATTTATTAGTATGAATAAAAAATATCTCATTGGCCTCAATATACAAGTAGCAAACCGCATTTCAAAGTACGTGAATTATGCTGAAATTCATTATCGTTTTTGAGAAATCTCCATTAGACATTCTTAGTACTATCATCATCACCAGCCTGTAAGATATCTACTGCAGGGCCATATGCCTCTTCCCAAAGATATGGGCATAATAACCACGACGTATCGGCGATTTCAAACTCTGAGAAATCCACATTTCTATATTTTTCCCACATATGGTGTTACTACAAGTAAATTTCTCAAGTTTGGGTTTCCTCACGAAGTTTTCCTTCATCGTCAGTTGATAGTGTTACCAATTTAAATGTGCTCGAAATCCGAAACATTCCTTGGCAAATTCATTGAGTCGGTATACTACTGGTCAAATTACTAGACCACGACGCCTTCTAGTTCTTAGTTCTATACCAAAGAATCTAGTAGAGTTAATAAATTTGGATATTAGGCTTATGGGAAATATACAGTCCAGTATATAATCGATTTCAAATTTGTTGTTAGATAATAATTACCTACTAGATAACTTTATTTTTAACAAAATGATTTCAGTTCGCTTCGTTGGTTACAAAAAAAAGGCAAAGGATCAATCGAATCCAAACAATAAGTAGCTTAGAACCAACGACAAATTTCAGATCCAATAGTAATAATCCTATGCCGATAAATTAAGTAGTTTTTAACGTGACTGAACCTAAAAATAGAGGTGTTTTCATTATACATATATAAAACATAGATATATTATAAAATAATGTGTATAAAGTTTATATAAACGTCTAGGGTGAAAACACTTGCAATTGTCAAGTATTGGTCTAAAAATTGTCTCAAAATGTGGTTAATTTCAGAGGTAATGAATGAATTATCTTATTCATAACAATATTATAAACGAGAAAGTTTCTAAACGTTAATGTATGTTCGTTACTTTACCAAGCAAAAGTACTTATAAAACTTTACAGTAATATAAATAATGTATAGGGCATCGAAGTAAGATTTAGACTACAATTTATAAAGATCATGTTAAAATAAGTTTGGAAATATCCAGCCATCGGAGAACTATATCATCGTACGCAACATAAACCGTTAGAATTCCAGCAAGATGGTGTAATTATTCATAAATATAGAAAAGCAAACGATGCCACGGGCCGCTAAATAATAAAAGCGTGAATGGCTAAACAATACTTGTTAGAGATATTTATTATTTTCATTCTAACTGCGTCACGTAATCGCATTCGCGAAGGTATAATAACGTAAACAAATAAAACAAACGGGCAAACAGTCGTATTTATAAACACATGTTTAATTCCTTTATACATCATTAATCATGCATAACACACTCGGTTATGTATTCTGCTTTATGCAAAATAAAACACGTTCGTGCACTTTTAATGTTGTCAAGTGCTCATATTTTCTGATTATTTAAATCTATTTGAGCTCGACAACAACAATTGTTTTCGCAATTTTAATAGTTTCACATTTCTCTATGTGATCAGTAAATACACATTGACGTCATTACTGTCCCACTTTCCTATACTATGTCTTTGTACGCAGCTGTGAATGTTAAAATAAAGTTTATTTGTAAAAGTGTCAAATGATTCGACAATTGTGTTGTTTCTACTGAAAAAGTGATAGTGATTTTTTTTTGTCGATTAACGCTACGCTCAAATTTTTACTAGTTTTCGGTGCCACGGTCAGTAATAGAAAGTTAGATCTAGTATGAAATACAAAATATTAATGCAATAATTTTACTAAGGTTGACAGTAATTCGCCTATATTTTTAGGAATCATCACAATGCATAAGAATATGTACAATGCAAAGATGTGTAAGAGTCAATGAGTATTATTCTTAGCTCGTTATTTAATGTTCAGTTGTTTGAAGTTATTTAACTGAACTAACTGTTTGTTCAACACATTTCTGCTATTCGTTTTGATTTCTATATGTGAAATTCAATACAATGATAGTTTAGAGTTCAAAAAACAATCCTCGGATTTATCGTACAACAAATACAATAAGACTTATTATCAAAATACTGAAATCCTAAAAAAAAGTTGCTCAATGCCCATTTATTTTGATTTCATATCTATCATATTTTATCTATGTATCACCTAATATATTTTCAGTTATATGGATTTTAATTTAGTCAGTACCTCACATATTCTAACCGTAAAGCGTCAATAGTTGTAACATAAAGTGTGAATTTAAGTAGGTGGTAAAGCTTTTTGGTAGATCTTCTTGAGTGTTTAGTACATATAGGGCGACTTACACCAAAACCTAGAATCATATTTAAAACAGATATAATATATATAGTTCATGTATTTTGACAGTTTTAGAGTAAAAGTTAAATGTAAATTAATTTTTTTGGTGCCAGTGTGAAATGGTTCTCAATATTTAAAAATCGCGTCCTTACTAAATCCTCAAGTACAGTCAGTGACCGACATTATGTAGGAATGTAATCTTATTTGGAGTCCGAAATAATTAACAAAAAGCTGCAGTAATTACTTATTTGATTGTTATGTTTACCTTCATTCTTATAATTTGGAGGAAGCTTCATTTATATTCTATTTGTTTTAATATTAACTGTAACATTAGTAAATACTATATTATTTTTATTCCCATAAACATGACCTATTTATATTACCTGTATTAGAATAACCGTTATGTTTATTATATATAAGTGAAAATAGTTTACCCATTCGAGAATAATAAATCTATTCTAGAAAATATACTTTCTTGGCGTTATGTTAAATCACTTTTGAAAATACAATTTAATTAATTATTGAATCTTGGTTCATAAATACAGTAAAAATAGAAGACACACAAAGTCCTTAAATTACCGATTCAGAATACAATTTAAGTTTTAATACTTACAAAGATTTGTGATTCAATTAGCATAATTGTCGATGCATTTAAAGTCTAACTACTCATTTGTTATTTAATGATTTTATGTCATAAAATCAGTAATAAATTCCAAAGAGTTATGATGCAACGACTTATGTATATGCATAGTTCATAATATTACATAATTGTATATGATATATTACTTATACAACTATTACATAGGGGTACAAAGCCGTCACAACACCCTTGACCTATTTGATAACTGCATTCAAGTGTCGCCTAGAATTTGTAGGTAATAAAAGTCTTCACAAACATTATTTATTTATAAATGCAATCAAATTATTTCATCTCCAATAGTGTTAAAGTAGAGTATATACAATACAGACTAGGTTACGGTACTCTGCTACTAGGAAATGGACTCTGCAGGTGCTGTTAAGAAGGACTGTATGGAAACTTTTGGAGTGATTAATATTATGATATCGGAACCAATCTAAACTCTTACTCTATTGAGCATTTTCTTTCTTAACACTAAATTAATTTATATATTCTTTCAGCAAATTGGATACACTGAAACACTGAAGTTTCAACGTTGTTGTAGGATAAAAAAGCCTAAAGTTAAATTTTTAATTTATAATTTACTAACGGTCCCGACAGACGTTGTTTCACCTTGATAAAAAAAAACTGGAGTAATTATATACCTAAACTTTTCTCACGAATCACTTTATTGGTGAGAACCGTATGAGAATCCGTTCACTAGTTTTTGAGTTTGAAGCTATTTTGGTTTCAGTCTGAATATGTCGGCTCGTCCGGGGTAGCACCACCCTCTCACAGAAAACCGACGTGAAGTAACAGTGCTTACATTGTTGCGTTTCGTTTGGTCAGTGAGAACGCCGGAGACCTATCTCCCCTCCCCACCCCTGTCTTATTCCTTCTTCTCCCCCTTTCTCTCCATTCCCCCAAACACAGGCTGGCAACGCACTTGCGACTCCTCTGGGGTTGTTAGTGTCTATGGAAGGCGGTGATCGCTTAACAACAGGTGACTCACATGTTCATTTGCCTCCTATATGACATAAAAAAAAAGACAGTTAGACGTGCTAGAGAAATTTGTTTTATAACATATATACATAGATTCAACCTCTGATCATGATTTTATCTTATGTTATATGATGAACTAACCTAAGATCTAAACATGCTAGAGGGTAAAGAGATTGTCAACGAGATAGCTTTTCAAATTTAGGGGCTTTGGAGAATGCATTACCAATACGCAAATTCAAATATCTGAGCGAAACAAATAAAAGATATAGTTGTAAGAAAGGTCACAACTGGAACGTGCTTAAAAAATCACTGGTGTTACCTACATTTTATTCGAATGTACTCTGTAATATCAATTATCAGAGCATCCTACGGTCCGATGCGCTCGATTAGTTTCCAATGCAAACAGTTTTTTGTTAAAATAATTTCCGGTAGCCATTTGCGTCAATTACAAACAAAAAATACTACAGGTTTTGTTTTTAATTATTTTCTGTGTATACTTATGATGACGTAGAATGCTTATGCAGAAAAAAAATGTTCTTTTTTGTGTTTTCTATAGTCACATGCAGATACACAGTGACATGGCATCAACTTACGTGACTTTCAAAATTTTAAACCTGACCAATATCGCTAATGCATTTTTAACAAAATCTATTTCGTATACAAGCGATTTATATATCGATTTTTTACTCTACATTTTGTTGATAGTACCAGTTTCCATAAGTCTGTGACATTACATATAATACTTATATCACGCTATACTCTATTAAAATTAACTTCTCAAATAAAAAACGCGTGTGCGTAGTAGTATGTAGACACGCAAAAATTGAAAATTTGTACATACGTTTATAATTTTATTCGATGTTAAAGATAAAATTAACGATAAATAATATACATTACATTATTATTTAAAATAAAAACTCTCACTATCATTTAATTAAAGACATGGTTGTATACTCTATACCAATATCAGATACTATCTCATGACATTAGTTCTAAACTATATATTATTCAGTTTAAGTATACCAATAATACACATATACCTACGTGTATTCATAACGGCAATCTAATTTTTCCCGTTGCGACCGCACCTACAAAAGTTTTACTTCAAAAAAGTTGACATTAGACCCAGTAATGAAGAATTTATGCAAAAAAAAACTAATAATTTGTTTAATTTTGCAGGTAATTAAATGAACAGTACTTCAAGTGATATCGGTAAGCGTTGAAGATTTTATATTTATTGAACAGTTGTAGTTTCTTTATAGTCATTTGGGTGATTCCAAAGAGTTTACGTACCGAGTATAAAAGGAATTGCCTTGATAATATTTTAGAAGTTTTATCACACAGTGAATATACTGGTGACTGACTTATGAATACATTGTGTTGAGGAAACAAATGCAAATTAAAATTAATCAATAAACATTGTGACTGTGGGTAAATCCAGTGACTAGATGGGTGAAGATAGGTAGTTAAAATAGCGAACCTAATTTTGACATGATAATATGGTTTATGTACTTTATAAAGAACGTGTTAAACAGCGCATAATAATTCGCAGTATATAAAAGCCCTATTGCGGTGAGCTTTGAGTGAAAGACTTTTCACGTGAGAACCCTCTCATAATCAATATAAAGATACACATAATCAATATTTCAATCCACGACGCATAAACAATGTCCGATGTCGAGACATTATGTAAATATATGTTATATATGGTATATAAAATAATAATTATGTAAATATATTCGAATTCCGAAAGATTTCTTCGCTGGAATGAACTCCCAGCGGTAGTGTTTCCGGACCATTACAATTTAACAACTTTCAAGAAACGAGACCACTCCTTTCTCAAGGGCGGGAAACATATCTGTAATTCCTCTCGTGTTGCAGACGGCGGATTTCGAATCGATAATAATCGAGAACTAAGAATCCTTAAATAAAATTATAGGGCCGTGTTGACGTCAATGTATAATTCAAACAGACCAGTTGCAAATATTTTGTACGAAAAGGTTTTCGGAGAATCGGGTATTATTGAATCAACAAAAATATACTTTGAAAATTAATAATATATTTTTTCTACCTCTTTTAATAAATCATTCGTTACATTTCAAAATACTCAAAGTCCAATTATAATAGAGATAAGATAAGAGGTCTATAATTTGTTAAAGATGTTTAGCCATTATTCACCGTGAATGAAGTCCAAATTTTGCCATTCAAAAGTCTTTGGTTTCATTTTATGATATTCAAATTTTACTTATTTAAAATATGAAGTTTAATTTAAAAAAAAAAACACTTTAAATCTTACGAACGGTTAAAATTGGATTGGTCTCATTTTTAAACGTAAGAACTCAAATGTATTATCACCCTATGAGTTCAGGATGAAATGGCGATTCATACAAATTTACTGTCATTAATATGACCATAGTCTTAAGCTATCTAAATATCTATATACAGCCTGATTAATTCTGCTATATAAATACTAGCATAGTATACGATACTACCAATATTGAATTTGAATAATAATATAAATCAGCCATATATCAATCAAGTACGCGTTGCTTCACACATGGACGCACCTACGGCGAGAATATGCTGTAATTGGTTTTTAAGTCGAATTATTCAAACGAAGCACACACAGGCGGTGGTTAAATATGTGATATTACCATAATAAAAGTGCACCGATGAAAAGTCGTATTGCCTGATTGATCGATCAAGTAACATATATGCGTGTCCTTTTTCTGTTCGCGAGCTTTACCTGTTGCGATAGTATATTTAAATGTTATTTTGCATGTACACTACATATATACATGTAAATATATACTTTTGGGTGCAAAATATATCTTTATATTTTTATATTACATGCATTATATACCTCATTTGCAGTATCACCTTATTTATCTATATCTATACTCCTATACTAATATTATAAACGAGGTATAGTTTGTGAGTTGTAGGGGGTAATTTCAGGAACTACTGGGCCGATTTTAAAAATTATTTCCGTGTTATGTAGCTAATCCGTGTTTTGGCCCGCATGACAGCGACGACCGACGAAGGATGACGTATCTCTCGGCAGTCGCTTTTGTTTTTGGATTGCACTGTGCTATTATAAAAAAAAATAATAATAATTTATTGAAAAAGGTTATATAGGGTAGATGTCAACACGCTAAGATCAATAGGAGCGGAGCACCGATGAAAAATGTTTCAAAAACGGGATATTTTTCCTCTTGAGAGCTTCCGTTGCGTTTTAGCGTTAGCCCAAAGTAATTATTACTACGCAAGCGAATTCGCGGGCAGGGGCTAGTATTGCATTCGTATTTAAGAAAAAAACTTGTTCTTTTATGTATAAAAGCTGTACGTACTCAAATTTAACGATGAATATGCTCCATAAAACTTAACTTTATTGAATTCTTTGTTGATAATAATGTGAATCGAAGATAAAATCTTAAACAGACATTAAAAATTTATTATTCATACTAAACATGTTTCAATGGGCGGTGTGAAGGACTTAATGAATTCAATTTCGTAATTACAAATAACAATGAGAAACGTATTACATAAGATCACGAATTCATTTTATAATAAGAATTGGTTATTTCTATGTTAATTACTGTAGGAGGATAGTAGACTACGATTTGAATGTATTGTAATGTATTGTAAACTCACAAACTTTACCTCTTTATAATATTAGTATAGATAATAACTATCATACATGGGATAACACGACATAATACAAATCAATGTCGATAAACTTGTTTGCTCCCTACATTTACAGTCGATGTTAATTTTTTGGCGCCTTTAGCGCCAGAGCGGATCTTGGGTTTTGGGTTAACTTGAATTATTCATAAAGCATTTTTACTTATCATCCGTTAGTTGGCACAGACGATACACATCTTTTTTTTGGTTAATGCTGTTCCTTTACGAGAATCTAATATTCCTTTAAAACATGACTACATCATGTTTCATAAGCGATGATGTTCTATTGTAAGATGAGGCAAGTTTTTGTAAATATCTAACATTAATTTTAGTTTTAATCATCGTAAAATCAACGTTTCGTATTATCAATAAATCATTACAAAATTTATTCACATCAAGAACTGAGTACAGTTGTTAGTAAAAAAAAAAACAATAATCTGACTCTAAATCCTCTCTTTTTTACTGCACATATACCGCACTATCGCATATTGTTATATTATTGTGTTACTCCCACAATTAATTAACGCTATTTACAAGACATTTCAAGAATATGATTACTGCCCCGCTCCCGCCCAAACAGGTCTGTAAAGTACACCGTAAAGCCCGTGACATTTGTCTGAACTCATTACCCTACATGAAAAAAAAATTATAATATTTATTGTAAAAATCAAAATATAGGAATATGTCAATAATAGATATTAATTGTAAGGTATAAATATATTTGCATTAGTTTTATTATCAAGCGATAAAAACGAGGATACGTAACACACAATGCTCGCGTTTCCTCTTAATACAAATCTAAGGATATCTCATATGTTAAAATTCATTGTATAGTTTCATATACTGAGCGTGTCTAATAAATAGACAAAGATACAGACATGCTTTCGAAAAACATTATCTACGTTGAGTGAAACAAAGACAAATTTTCAGTACAGCCATAGCATTAAATTAAAAATACAATGACATCAGCAAAATTAGATTCGTTATTATTGGACTGAGAATATTACGTTAACAGCGGCTAAATATTTTTTGTTAAATTTTCAACGGATATCAACGATTTTCAAATCATGTCTCACGTTTATCTAGTAATTGTTATGAGGTGACCTTGTGACGCAAACGCTACAGTAATAATTCAACAATTGGAAACTTCTGTTTTCGTTGACGCCTCACTGTTCGAATGTCATTGTCCGCTTTGATAGAGTTGATTTTGTTATGTGCATATCACTATATACTATAAAACAAAGTCCTTTGCTGTCTGTCTGTCTGCGATAAACTCAAATACGACTGAACGGATTTTGAAATATATATTATATTTTGAAATATAAATAATATCAGACAGACATGAACTATGATACTTAGTTATGTATTAATTATTATATAGTTATATCGATCCTTTTATTCCTATTAAAAACATCGAAGTAATTTTAAACATAGTCTGTGATGTAATGATTTACATTGAGAATGTAAACGGAATAATTGTTGAATTGTAAACGAAATGCATAAAAATAATTCACATTAAACTTAGCGTGAAGAACGCCAGAGTGATCACGGTCACTGACTATGAACTCTTGTCGGTTAGTGGCCACAGTATTCGTTTTTTCTTATTGTAATATTATTTTTCAACAACATCATGTGTAGTCATTATTGAAGAAAAAAAATAGAAATCAAAACATTTTTTATTAGAACGCATTGCCAACAGGTATTGGGTAGAATAATCTGCACGTCGTCTATACTAGCACTCTATTGGGACATATCTTTACGATGTATGTCCTCATCCTCCTCTATAGCGTTTTCGATCTATCGAGGTCTTGTACAACAAGTATTATGTAGAGCAGAAATCTGTAACTACATACTAATTCCTAACGGATTTCAATGATTTATTTCATGGTTCGACGCTTCCTTACTAATTATCAAAACTCGTTTCATTTACTTATAATATCACTTTCTTTAGTTTATGGTCCGTTTTCTTATTTTGTAATACTCTCTCGACTTCGACTTTCCGTCTTTATTATAGATCGGGAAATCTGTCTGAACATTGTCATGTAAATGTAACAAATAGTTCTCAAATTATGACCACACTAACGTAAAGACCGTAAAGATTTACGTGATGGTTTGATGTCATCGATCAAATAAGAAATAAATAATAGAGATTATAGAATATCAAACTTAACAAAAAAAAAATCCGTTTTTAATTTAAAATACTCTGTTTAAAGATTGAAAAGAATTCTTAAGGGACTTAAAATGTAATTCCTTTTTTATATCATAAATAAGTAAACAGTTGATTTTTTTTTCTCGTACTGTTTACTCTATTGGCCTAGCAAGGTCTTAACAGCTTCACCGAATTACCGTAAACGTGTGGTGTTAAGTACCCACTGTTGCCTAATACGATTTATAACTAAACTCAATAATATTGTTAACCTTTGGCGATTCATAACAGTTATTAATGTGAAAGATCTACAGGATAGGGTAAACCTGATTGTTGGCGTGGCGAGACATGGCGACGCAAAACCCGAACTTTGCACTATTAACGGAATATTCAAAAATTTATACAACCTTATCTGTATAAGCATAACATTGAAATTGTTTTGTCCGCCACTCGTTCTACTAGTGTTACATGATACTCGGCGACGACCTAGCGCCCTTTGATAGATACTGGAAAACACACTGCGCCTGCGTCTTGTTGAATTTTTGTAATTAATAAAAATGAATATTAGTGTTATAAAAGAAATAAACAGTCATTATTTCATGGAACAGATTTGTAATGCTTTACCTTTTCATTATGCCATAGCTCATTCCTGTAGTAATCTGTTTTTTTTTTTAATGCATATATCTTGTATAAAATAATTTCGAAGTTTCACATAGTGCCAGGCGTCCCGTGAAGGCTCAATTCTTTTTTACTCCTGAGAAGTTGTACACAGTGCATATTCAGTTCAGTGCATATGTTGTCTACTATAACTATTGAAATACAACTTTGTCTACCACAACTATTGAAATACAACTTGAAAAAAATTGAAATACAACATTGCGATTAATGCTGTTGCAACATTTAATGCATGAAGGAAGGAATGTCTGCGTAGACTTTTGATTTATAAACAAGTAGTCATCATGAAGGAAAAATATTTTATCATCGTAATTACCTAATAAAGTGAATTTTACGCAATATTGCCTCTATGAATGATTATTATGAAATAAATGTATGCGTAGTCGAGGCTGTAGTTAGTAATTCAGTATATTTTTAATTCCAGTTTAACTGCGTAATACAGTTTGAATCCTACAAACATTTAAATAACATTACAGTTAACCATTGTAATGATTCATTTTGTGAACATCACTGTACAAGGAAAATCGGTTTATTGAAAAATTATAGGGAATTATTCCCTTGAAATAAGTATCGAGTATTGACGTAAAGTTAATATCTGGAAGTGACAAATTGATGTCGTTATTCGGTTTTAATATTTATATAGCTTTAGTTTGGAAATTATTCAATTTCAGTGACCTCTGTTGTTCGATTTCTTATTACTCCGTCGACCAGTTTATTACAATGTTAATTTTTTACGAATATTACTGGTAAAATTGGAAAATAATATTAATACACATACAGCTGCATCTAGTACAGCTTTTATAAAATTACTTTGGTATTTCTTGTTCTTCACAATAATTGAATCCTCGGGAAACTGATTTTATTATATTTCTTCTTGTGTTGCTCGACCGAATATCGAAGGTTTCCAGTCGTTTCCATGTTTAGTAATCTATTCATTATACAGTTAGGAATTCCGAAAAATTTATTTCAGCAATACCTATTTGTGTTCTATGGCCTACAATATAATGAAGCCTTAGATATTATTCTTTGTTTGAAAGTATCTCTGAACTTACCTGTCAGATTTAAAAATTATTGTGCAATTTTTGAGGCAAATTACTCGATTCTTAGGAGCAAAACAATTAAAATACAACAGAAAATATGTAAAGCGAGAAAGACGCAATAATGTAGTTGAATCGTTAGCGCTAGGCGAGTTATCAGGGGCTGAAAGTACGTTGACCCATCGAAAAGGGCCGAACTGTGAATGCCTATGCCAATGAGATAACACGCCGCGTGACCGTCCGTGGTCGAATTCCTAGACAAATTTATTCGGAGTTACCTCACTGTATTGCCGGTAATTCAAAATTTTTAAAAACAAACGCAAGTTGCCAGCATACTATTAGGAATTAAATTATCGTAAGATATATAAATGTGTTCTGTTTCCCAATAATATCTTTAAGTGATGTTACATCACATAAAATATTAAATCAGATAACGAGTCCAAGGTTTATTCAAAGTAGAAGTAATTGGGCAATTTATCTTTAAAATCATGCAGTGGATTTTCTATTGTTTCAATTTATAGAATGGAAGTTCATTAAGAATGGGCATGAATAGTAATTTTGTAATCATTTATGCAAGTCTCTATTGTTTGACATAGTTATTTAAGCATCTAATCGCTGGTCACTCCATAGGTCGACTGTAATTTCCATTTTTAATAGATAAAGGCTTACAATATTATATTTAGTTATGGTTACAAATATGCATAAAATTAATTCCTAGATAAGTTCTCATTGAAAATATTATTATTTTTTAATTTATTTAGGAGCCTTTGTGGCTATATCAGCCCCATTGTAACCTTTAACTTAATTTAAAGGCTCGATATCTTAAATTAAACACATTACTAAAACTAATATAAACTAATATAGAGTCGTTAATGATGACTTAAATAGATTCAGTGCTTCAACACTATTAGGCTTGGATAATAACCCATGAAACGTTCCAATATCTTGTAAATCCAAATTGAGAGTAAACATTAGTAGCTGTCTACTCACTTGAAACCGAATACATTCTGTTAATACATGATGCACATCTTCTACTGTCCCACACATATCACAGTTTGGTGTAGGAGACTTTTTAATTAAATATTTGTATTTGTTGAATAGAATGTGTCCGAATCCTTACCCTAGTAACGATTATTTTAATTGTACAATGAATTACGTTTTAGGATATCCCAGCTGTCCAAAGCATTAACCACTAATTGGCTTATGTTCTATACACATTTGCCAGAAGATAATAATAATATGACGTTACGGAGTGCTTGTTTATGACGTAATAATATTTTGTGTTACGTTACGTTTATGTGTCATGTGGATAATTACGCAATGGGTAATGATAAAGAGACTACCGTCACACGAAAATAATCATAAAAGCGTGTGTTACCTACTGTATTACCTACCTAATGTACTCTACTACTTAGAACCAGATAACGCGAAGTGCAAGTTCCCATGTTAATCATTGTAAAGCGCTGACTATGCTGACAGATTAGGCACACCTCGGCAGCGGCTCAAGTCTAGGTTCGATCCCTCGGCAGGGAGCCCTTGAGTGCGTTACTTGCGCGATACAGTGACACAAAAATTTACATCACTGCTACAACACTACACGATCACCCCCACACACGTGCACGCCTACACATGGAAGTGGAAGGGTTTTATTTTTTTCCCTTATCGAACCGAAAAAACTCTAATTTTCCGATAAAAAATATATGGAGGGGTTGTTGTGTATGCTTGGTACACATATGCGTCTCAACAACTCAAACATATATGAATAGTTAGCTAGGTTAGCTAAGTTAGGTCGCGAGTTTGCATGTAACAGGCAACAGCCAAGCCGAGGTGTGCCGTGCACCCTTGAGCTAGTTGCCCAAATAAAATTGGCTGAGTGCCTTAAGTGCTCGCCTTAGTAGTTTGGTGAAGCTGTTAAGACCTTGCTAGGTCAATAGCGTAGTCAGATCGAAAAAAAAGAAAAGTGCTGACTATGTGACTATCGTAGGACAATGAAGCGGTGACAAATCAACAATCTCGCTCTATCGTTTAAGCTTGAAGGTTCACATCCTAGTTTATGTAATATATTGTAATTAATTAATTATATTGAAAGTTTTGTAATAACAAAAACATATCATTCTTTTAAAAACCTACGGACGGCCAACTTCGTAGTTTGCGTCGAAACATTTGGGTCGGCATGACTTTTCGCAGTGTATAAACCATGTTGTAAAGACTGTGGATTTTGTATTTATAAATGTAAATACTTTTATTTTTACCTCTAATTAGCATAATAATGAATTCAATACATTTATTGGAACAAAAAATTACAATATAAAATTAACGATATCAGCTGTTTTAGTAGATCTGTTTAAACTTACAACAGTATCTGTGATAATGCTAAGTGCACTAACTTTCATAAATGTGAGGTAAATATTTATTATCATCACGAATAACTTTTTTAAGTCCTCTGTAGGGATAAGCCTTTCCTCTTTCGCGTCGTTCTTTTCTACTTTGAACCAGTCTTGTCCAGTTTTTTCCACATGATTTATGATGTCGTTAACCCATCGTGCCATTTGCCTACCCACACTTCGCATACCTCGTATCAGTTACATACTCTACATAGTGTGACTACATCAATTTCTGGTATTCATAAATAACAACGTCATCTGATGCAAATTATTTTATTTCCTATAAACTTTTGTAATATAAGTACAATTAGATTTTCGAATAATTCTTCGCATTATGAATAATTTTTGTATGAATTGAATGTGTAAGTAAAATCAAAGTGTCATTTGTTGGTTGCGGCTAGTCCTCCAAATCTCTGAATCGATTTTAAGGAGACTTCAAAAGGAGGTAGAGGGTTTTTGCAGTATCTTCTAGGCTGTATGTCATTTTTTCTTTATAAATGTAATAGTAAGTGGTAACAATGTATTTAACAGAGGAAACTTAAAATCTGTATAAGGGTTAAGTAGTAATAACAATATACCAAGAATAAAAGTAAACGACAGTCCACAGTGAATCCAGATGAAATTCATAACTTCAAAAACCCATATGAATTTTTTTAAATATATTACATTTTTGTAAAGTACATCATATGTTTTGTACGATAAACAATGAAATGATAGTTTTATTATACTAAATGTAATAACAATAAAGATTCGAAGGTAAGGTCTCTCTTATTAGCAGATCGCGTTTTGTCAAAGCCGTTCCGTGCGTCACAGATGTTCTTGACATAGTGGCTCCTGTCTACTTCCAGTGTTTACACGTTAACTCTTCCTGTGTCTTCTTTCTCTTTCACACTCTGAGACTTATCGGATGCTATGATATTATATAGAGCAATATATGTTTCATTACAATCATTGCATAAAGTTTCGTTCTCTAAATAAACTGTAACAATTCTTGGTACAAACTGTCATATTGTAATGTTGGGAATATCCAAATCATTTAGAACCCAATCAAGTATAAAACTATCTGATTTTGTTTAAACTATGCTATATATATATATCTGATATTCTATAATTCTATAATGCTTTCTATAATTACTTTATTAACAAATGAATTTGAAAGTTGTAAATAAAGCAATTAAATTCTTAAGGATTTCTTGTAATGATGAAAGCGTTAATAAATTTCATTGAAGACATTTAAGATTTATTTTAAAACATTACTGCTACTTTTGCTTGGATTTGTCATAATTAAAACTTTGTAGGTTGTAATCCATGACATAGCTCTACTGTAAACTGAATGTTATGCATTATTACGAAATTATTATCTTTGTCACTTCCTTTTTGGGGCATGCTAATTTTCCAAATTTGTAAGTCCACCATTTTTGGCATCTCAAAAAGTGCAAAAATGTCATTTTGGGTACTTGCGGCTTATAATAATAAAATACTGTTCTAAAATTTTCAGAACGAAAACCAACCTATGGCAATTTTTCTCTATTTTCGAAATTTCTTTTAAGGGCATTGTGTGCTCTCATGTGCCCCCACAAAAAAGCTTTGATTATAATAAAGTCAGCTTGTCTAAATGTTGAATTGCACTTAGGAGCTAAAATCAAAGAGTAGTAGTAGTAGTAAAAGTTGCACATTTAACTCTTAATTTTGAAAGAAAAAATTACGAAGAAGAAAGAACTCGTAGAATAGAGACAATGGTTACCAACCATCCAGTCATACCGTCTGGGGCAAAGCTTTCTACAAAATGCGGTTAATATGCATATTAAAACTAGACAGCGATCCATTTGCCTTATCACGACAGACAAGTTATAAATAAGGACAGTTGATAATACGTATATTTGACCTAAAGGTTACAATTATTGACTCAAGAGAAGAAACAGGATATTCCAGACAGAAGAAGGACAAAACTGTTGATGTCATTTTATTTTTTAATGTATAGATGTTCTTACCAAATCAAGATTGATTAGTGACAAAGTCATTTAAGAGACTAGGTCAGGGCTACAAATATTTGGAACTATAAACATATACACAAGTTTGATATTAATTTATTAGAATGACCTCGACTTTACATAGAATGTAATATTATGGATACTTTTAGCAAAGAATCGAGTTAACAGATTATTTTTATTACTTATATTGATCTTCATAAAAGGGGGGGTCAATAGTTTTTCTTACGGTAAATATTGCGAATCTCACAGGGTTCTAGATATATATAATTATAGAGCGCAATAGTGGGATATAAAATTGTGGGCCTTTATTTAATACTAGCCTCTGCCCGCGACTTCGTTCGCGTGGACATAGTTAATTTGGGCTAACCAATATGCAGCGAAAACTTTCAATAGGAAAAAATACCCCGATTTTTAACCTTCTTTATTGTTGCTCCGCTCCTATTGTCCTTAGCGTGATGATATATAGCCTATAACCATCGGTAAATGAGCTATATTAGACTGAAAGAATTTTTCAAATCGGACGAGTAGTTCCTGAGATTACCCCCTACAACGTCACAATTCACAACGTCACAAACTCACAAACTCTACCTCTTTATAATATTAGTATAGATATGGTACATCCTCTCTAATTCACACTAATTAATTTAAACACCTAATTGTTGAAGTCGTGTGGTGTTATTATAAAAAAGTTAAATACGTATTGAATACTTGCTTTAAAATGATTACGTTTTAAATGCACTGCGCTCGCTGAATGTCCGCCATCTTGCTCTTTTGTCTCGCTTTGGTTAGATAAGGCGAGACTTGCGAAAAAAGGATAACACGAACTTGCCTCGGGCGAGCGCGGTGTATTTAGTGCGAAACCTTTTTAAAGCAAGTATTTAATACGTATTTAACTTTTTTGTAATAACACCGATAATGTTTCATCGCGTACCGAAAAGAGTGCAAGTTATAACATTCAGCCTATTTACGATTTTGGTTGCGAATAGGCATTAAATATTTCACTGTTATAGTATAGTATACGTTACTAAAAATATATATATAAAAATAAAAATATATTATAGTCTATATAAAAACCATTTATAATGTTGTAATTATCGTGATACAAAATTAGTATCGCTGCGTCGCTGTGGATTACAAATAAAAAAGGGTTAAATTCCAAACAATCATGGTTGGATTTATTTTTAAAACATGTATTCAAAACAACACGTGTCACACATGGAATTGTGAACACGTATTTAGTAGTTTAATTTTTGGTAACTGAATACTGAATTAAGCATAAGAAAATTCGCAATAAATTTTTGTGTTCTTTCCTTTGATATTTGTTTCGATGTCTGTATAACTTTTTGCCTTTTTTACAATAAATCGAGCAATAAGATTTGAATCTATTTGTCTCCCACTCATTGATGATGAGACGTTGCCTTATTTCCTATTAAAACTTCATTTCTGAGGTATGTAGGTAATTCTAGATTGTTTCAGTTTTTATTTTTATTAGAATATAGTAGATTATTTGTTAAGGTTTTAACAATACCCTCTACAGAAGAAGGGACTCGAGATTGAATAGAGATATGAAATAGTTTTTTTTTTATTATTTGGATGATTTCAATAGAATTTAAGTGTTTCTTGATTTCGCAAGTATCCGATAGAAGATAATGAAATTATTATTATTTTTTTTTTTTTTCGAAATGACTACGCTATTGACCCAGCAAGGTCTTAACAGCTTCACCGGACTACTAAGGCGAGCGCTTAAGGCACTCAGCCGATTTTACCTTGGCAACAAGCTAAAGGGTGCACGGCACACCTCGGCTTGGCTGTTGCCTGTTGTATGCAAAATCGCGATCTATCTTAGCTAACCTAGCTAACTATTCATATATGTATGAGTTGTTGAAACGTATATGTGTAACAAGCATACACGCCTCAACAACTCCTCCATATATTTATTATCGGAAAATTGAGAATTTTTCAGTTCGATAAGGGAAAAAAAAGTAAACCCTTCCACCTTCATGTGTAAGCGTGTAGGCGTGCACGTGTGTGGGGGTGATCGTGTAGTGTTGCAGCGGTGATGTATATTTGTGTGTCACCGTATCGCGCAAGCAACACACTCAAGGGCTCCCTACCGAGGGATAGAACCTAGGCTTGAGCCGCTGCCGTGGGAGGCCTATTCGGGTGTGCGGGAGCGAAATTAAGCTCCAGACCACGGCGGCGTGATCTGTGGTTACGCGGGCGTGGGCGTGAACACGCTCTGTTTCGAGGGACAGGCTGGTACTGATCGTTCGCTGACGTGATTGAATCAGGAGGGTCGGTAAAAAGTATAATGAAATTAAAAAGCTCTATAATCAAAGTCAACAAACCTTAAAGTCGATTCATGGTGCGATATATTATTTTTATACTATGAAGTAGCAATCAGACACGCCGTTCATCTAGTGTTAAGTGATGATTTCAGCCTATAACTATGTATAATTAACCTCAATAGGATCGCATTTCTGAAGCTAGTGATAATAGGATAACAACTGATGACTGAATAAGAACGCCTCATGTACAGATATGTGTTTCTTTCTGGCCGTAACAAACCAAACGCAAGCATATTCTGTCTTACAGTTGAAATAACTGCGGCAGTGATGATCCCACGATGAGAATTCAGGCCTTATCATAATTTTCCTTTATTTTATTTAGGGACGTTTATCGTTTCTGATATGTCAGTCCCAAACTATTTTTTTTAATCTTTATTTTTAACAAGCAATCGTTCAGATCATTACTGCTATTGTCGCGTAGTTAATAATACTACAAGCATCGTGCAATTATTTTAATATTCTAACAAGATGGTGGCTTCCTTGTAAAAACCTTCCAAGGAGTTTTTGTGACATCTCTGAATTTCATGATCCGTTGTATTATTTTCCATTCACTTCACTTATGCACAATAAACTAACTATATTGCGTAAAACACCACCAAATTTACTAAATATAGAGTCAAGTAACGCATGATTATAAATAAAATATAAAATCCACTACATGAAAGACTAATATTCCGCCAAATGGTCCCCATCATAACTTATAGATACTTACAACTAAAATTCTTAAATCCTAAAAAAACAATTCTGTATTAATTACAAATTAATATATCGCTCCTCTAACCAATAAAAGTTTGAAACCAAAATTTACGGTTTTAATTTATTTTCAACAGAAAGTAAATTAAAGCTACGTAAAGAATACATCCAATTCAACAGTAACTTCAAAGCGATGAAAAGTACGACAATAAATGACTGTTGTTATCTTTTTCATTTAGACGTGTGCAAAACTAAGTCTCTGAAGATATTTCACAATGCGAAGTAAAGAGAAATGAAGTCGATGATATACCAATCTTATTAAGTTTAATTTGTTTAAAAAATGCCTTACGTTAGTTTATCATATTATTTCAAAAATTGTACGTAGTTTTTTCAGTGCATTATATTGTAACTTCATTGCATTGTAATTATTTTATAAAAAAAAAGGAATTAACTATGAACTTTTTTGAATGCTAATTTAAACGTCTTTTTGTTGCAAATGATATTTTATACAATCGCGAAATAGCAATAGAATTACACTACGTATCCTTTCTTTTAGAAGTGACTTTAAATCAACTACCATTTATTTATAAGATAATTTAAGTCGAACGTATGAACGTGATCGACTTTTAAACTCATTTTCCCACAAAACTGAATTAGAGTTACTTCTTTTTGTGATTAAAGGTGTGATAATATAGTATATAAAACCATAATAAGGTCATAGTTCTTATATATCCCTGTCAAATCGTCCTCACCTTCTTGAAGTGACCGCTAACAAGCGCATCTAATCGTGCGTTAACCGCTTCGAATGAAGTGACGTGTTACCGCAAGCGGATGTACGGAATTATTGACCCCTTAAACGTTACACGTCCTTTTTTGCATAATTATTTTTTGGTAACACACTCGGAATAAAATTGATGTAGGTAAAAACTATAAGATTTGAGAAATATTTATGATTTATGACGCAAATTTAAACTCGGATTGCTAATTTGTATCAGTTCACCGCTTTAGGAGCCTAGACTGACTTGTACAGCGTAACAATATGACTTACGTAAAATGATCGTTTAATTTTAACTCCATATATGGCATTATATACAAGAGATCATTGAATTGTCTGCATGAGATATTCTATTTACAATCAAATATACATGTTATAGGCATGTAAATCTAGCGTTTTGGTACTTATTTGATTTAAGTGAAAAAAATTGTTGAAGCTGTCTAGTAATAAGTAGTACATTTCTATCATTTTTAATCGTGTCTGTCTGTCAGTTTGTATACGCATCACTGCTAAAGTACTGGATTCATATTCACATAAAACCTGAACAAGAAAATCATATTGCATATACGAGAATAGCCCACTCTATCAAAAGTTATTGTAATGTTAATGACGACGCGACTAAAGTACGAGAGAAAAGTAGATAAGGACTTAAAACATTTAGAAGATTTTATTAGTCACTGCATTTTTACATTAAGTTCCACGCGGACGAAGTCACGGGCACAGCTAGTTTAAAATAAATTCAAACGTTTTACCCAGTCTGCCAAGGAGGATGACATACTCGAGAGAGACAACCTGTCAAACGTATTTACCCAGCCCTAGTTCTATGTGAATGTACGGACGTATATATACTTTACTACTATACTTCACTATCGTTCGCGTAAATCTAGGTTTGATCTATCTCTCGACAACAATATTTTTTGTCGATGAACAGTATTTTATATTCTTTATTGTAGCCATGACAACTTGTATGCAAAGTTAAGGCGTTAGAAGCCGTTCAGGAATTATGTAAGAAGAATATTTCGGAATTCGAACAGCCCCTTCTTGTCAGCAAAAGTAAGCAATGCTCTTAACCCCTAATCACCACTCAGACCCCCATCTCTATCTGTGCTTACGTAGTTCTTGGGTGGCCCCTTAACAAACAAACTGACTTTCGAATTTATTATTTTAGTTAGAGTGATAGTTATAAATTCCAAGACTATTTGTTTGTCCACTATGAGAGTCGGTAAGCCTGGTTTTACATGGAGAATCACCAGTTTCTATACATTTCAACCGATCCTCAAAACAATTGATATGTGTAGTTTTCGAAACACTAAGAATAGTTATCTAATATATAATCTTGCTCTATTTAGTTTTTTTTTTTCTACATTTTTTTAATACCTTATAAGGTTTTTAGCGTACATACAATCCCATCTTATTTTAAATGATGACATGGTCTAAAAATGGTAAACACACTAAACCTAGAGTAGACTGACTCTCAAGTGCACAGGCTGATTTAGAAACAGCCACCATGATATGCTTTCCTTCACCGAAATCTCCGATTTAGTTGCTAGGATTCGTACTTACGTCCATCAATACTGTGGCCAAACACGGTATCAATTAAGCCATCATTATTAACAGCAACGAATAATATTAAAGGCGTGTAGTGCCGCGGGCACTGAAAATTTACTACAACTACCACAAAACATATAGAATTAGACAATTATATTGGACCGTAGATTGACTTGGGTTTTTTTATATGGTAGGAGGCAAACGAACAGGTGGGTCACCTGATGTTAAGGGATCGCCACCGTCCATAGACACTTGTAACACCAGGGGGGCCGCAAGTGCGTCGCCAGCCTGTATTGGGAGAGCGGAAAGGTAAGAGGAGAGAGGGCAGGAGAGGAGAGGTGGCCCTCCAGCGCTCTCACTGACTTAACGAAACGCAGCAATACACGCACTGTTACATTATGTCGGTTTTCTGTGAGAGGGTGGTACTACCCCAGTCGAGCTGACCCATTCATGTTGAAACCAGGTTTAATATTACTCTACCACCTTAAGGATGGATTGCATTCATTCGTGCAACTATCAAATGAATCAGCTGTATCAATTCCATGAATTAATCTCTTATATCCTTTTTTCGTTCTTACATCACATTCAATTCATAAATTCTGAATAATAGGTTTGGACGACTCTTCTAACCTTCTAAAAATTTGTTAATGAGTCACGATTACGGGTTTGGATTTAATTCGATCAAAGGTAGATTTTCCACTGTATTTGATTAGTCATTGATTGTTCTATGTCGGACGTATGGGATTGGGCCCAGATTCTTGATGATACATTATGAAGTTCATATTATTATCAGTAAATTTTATTGTTAGAGATTACTTTTTAGAGTATGGCATAGATTCTTTATAGCATTATACTGTTGAGAAATATTCGAGCCATAAAATGATTGTATTTAAGGCAAGTACATGAGTTACTGCATAAAAGTTAAAACTTACTATACTAGCTTTTATTCGAGTCCTCACTCGCGTTAATATAGACTTTAAAAATAAAATACAGATCATGTTGCTCGCTTATAAGTTATCTTTTTATAGGTGAAAGAATTTTTTGGTTAATCTTGGTTGGCTTGGTTGGTTAATCTTTGAAGTTTATTCATCATGAACGAAAATGAAATTTTGCCTCTTTATAATTGTACTAGCGGGCCCTGCGGACGTTGTCCCACATTGATATTAAAGGAAGCCTATTATCCGACCTCAACGCCTCCTATCGGGTCCAATTGGAAATCTTAACCAGTCTTGGATTCACTGGATCGCGCACACAAATTTTTATCAAAATCGGTCCAATCGTTTCGAAGTAGTTCTGTGACATACACACGTACAGAAGAAATTTGTATGTAAAGATGATTATAAATGAATATAGTGGTCAAAAGTAAAAGCACTCTTTTTATTTAGGCCTCTGGTGCATTTTCGAACTGCTTCTACATACCTTAATGATATTCACTGAAAATTAGTGTACAAAAATGGGTAATTCTAAGAAACGCCGCTTTACCCAATTCTACGCGCTACAAAAGACGTCCGCGACATATTTTTACCGATCCTCCTGATAAAATAACGGGAGCGAACGATCAGTACCAGCCTGTCTCTCCAAACAGAGCGTGTTCACGCCCACGCCCGTGTAACCACAGATCACGCGGCCGTGGCCTTGGGGTACATTTCACTCCCGCACACCAGATTAGGCCTTTCTCGGCAGCGGCTCAATCCTAGGTCTGTTCCCTCGGCGTGGAGCCCTTGAGTGCGCTGCTCGCGCGATTTCGCTCCCGCACACCAGATCAGGCCTCCCTCGGCAGCGACTCAATCCTAGGTCCGTTCCCTCGGCGTGGAGCCCTTGAGTACGCTGCTCGCGCCATACAGTGTCACAAAATCTTACATCACTGCAACATCATTACACATATCACCCCCACACACGTGCACACATACACGCTTACACATGAAAGTGGAAGGGTTTTATTTCTTTCCCTTGTCGAACTGAAATAGTTCAGAAAATTATCCGATACGAAATATATATAACAGTTGTTGAGGTATGTATGCTTGTTACACATATATGTTCCAACAACTCATATATGTATGAATAGTCGGCTTAGATCAGCTCAGGTAGATCGCGAATTGCACGTATCAGGCAACAGCCCAAGCCGAGGAGTGCCGTGCACCCGTGAGCTAGTTGTCAAATAAAATCGGCTGAGTGCTTAGTATCGGCTTAGTAGTTCCGCGAAGCTGTGAAGACCTTACTAGGTAAATAACATAGTCAGATCGAGAAAAAAAAGTTGTAACTTCACCTCCTACCGTCAGACACCGCCGTGTATCACTAGATGAATGGTTTACTTCATGTGTAGTTTGTGTAAATAAGATTTCATTTACGTCATAATATTACTATCACATGATAAATTTTTCTTGTGTGATATTTATTAACGTCAACCGCGAATATGAACCCTTCGGTTACAGAAAATCCGCCAATAGTAACAATTTCTGTAAAGCGCCCGGCTGACGTCACGCTGGCTTTTGCGGTCTACAGCTAACGAATTCACTGAGTCAGTGGAATGATAGTGTGGTTTATATTCACACTGATGTCTGTAGTTCATACAGTTTACTTCTATCCGTTGATGTGAACGTTGATTTTTCTTTTGTCTTGTCGTGTTGTGATTATACGATTCGAAAATGTATTCGAAAGATTTGTGTTTCACCATCGAAGATTTCATGGATGTTGTGTTTTGTGTTTACGTCAGTAATACTAATAAGGTTTGTGTTTTGTTAATTATTTTTGAATGACGTAATAGGATATTGTTTGTATTCGAGGATTATTTTATTTTGGATCTTTTGTTAGGCACCAAAATGTTATCTATATTGTATAAGGAAAGACTCCGAGCATTTACTTAGAAATACATCAGTTCCAGTGTATTTAGAGAGACTGCATCAATTATATATTTATTATTTATTTAAATAGGGATATCTATAGCTATATAAGTAGTTTAAGATAAAAAAAGTACATTAGAATGTTAAATTAGTGTTTGTTCGTTGTTTATGTTTAAGTTTTTCATTTAATTAAGTCATTTGCTCTAGCCTATACGGCGTAAACACTTACAATTAAGATTGCACTTATATTCTATAAAAAGTTATGGACTATCTTTGTGTAAAGCTTGTTGGGGCCTTTAAAAAAAAGTTAATTAAAAAGTAGAAGAACAATTTAAATGAAGTTTATATCACTATACAAATAGCAATAATATTACTAAAAAATCAGACTTTTCAGTAATTCCAGCTTCTCACAAATTATTATTAAATTTGCACACAATCTATACTTCTATACTAATATTATAAAGAGGTAAAGTGTGTGTGTTGTGACGTTGTGAATTTGTTACGTTGTAGGGGGTAATCTTAGGAACTACTGGGCCGCTTAAAAAATTCTTTCAGTGTTATATAGCTCATTTGGCGAGGAAAGTTATAGGCTATATTACATTAACTTAACATCAATAGCAGCGGAGCACCAGTTAAGAATGTTTCAAAATCGTTTTTTTTTTCCTCTTGAGAGCTTCCACTGCGTGTTAGCGTTAGCCCAAAGTAACTATTCGAACGAAGTCGCTGAGAGAGCCTAATTCTTTATAATTTATGTTCTAATTCTGTAATGTATCGGAGTTTTCTATAACTTAAACTAACACAATGAAACCATGGCAGGGCTTTTTCTATTGCTCACTTGGCTAATCGTTGCCATTAACTTGAAAATCTGTGGTTAAGCACTTACGTGTTTATTTTGGCAACTGTTCCAAACCTAGTCTATCTCTAGGCTTAACCTGTTACTATTTTAATTTATATCGTCATATTACGTAAGGGGAGGTTGGTCTAACGCCTAATCTACAATGTGTACAAAGAACACAAAAAGAGCTATTTTACATTGTACGTTCTATAACTTCTGACTTATGTATATTGTTTTATTTTGACGCATAAAATAAAATGTTTAAGAAATTAAAAATATCCTAGAATCAGTAATATTATAAAAGAGAGGCTAATTCGGTCAGAAATACGTCAACACAAATTAAAACACTTATTACGTTGTTAAGCCACATAACTATGCTAAAATAAAGGAAATATGCATAATTTACCTCATTTGCGTAGTTTGTAAGAATATTTATAGTATTTACGAAGCATTTTATCACCTGCATGTTATTAATATTTAAAAACATTTTTATCAGAGCTAATTTTAATTATGAGATAACATTTGGTAAACATGCAATAATTCCTCTGTGTTATTAATATATAATAATAATATATAAAATATATAATTGAAATGTTTGTGTTTTATTCAAGCTAATCTCTGAAACGGATGAACCGAGTTTAATAGATTTTACAGTCAGATAAATAGCTCTTCAGAGTATCATGAAAGCCACAAATCATTACGCTGTGCTATAGGAGTTGAACAGTAATGATAAATTATTAAGAAAGATTTACGACTGGAAAAAGGGTTTTAATGTTAAAATCTTATTGTGCTAATTACGTGCAATCATTTTTAAATATATGTTTTAACATATAGAATTAATGAGTTGATCGAATTTTTTAGTGAACAATAAGTTCAAGGATGTAAAGCGAGTTTCATTATCAAGGGGGGTTATTATTTGAATGATAGCGATGCGAGCTTGCTTTTTGTACATATAATAAAATGTAATGATACGTGTATAGAAAAAAAAGCGGTATTAATAACTTCCATCAAGATTGTTGCCGATTCTTTTCGATAATTAGGATGTTTTTAAAACGATAATATCTCTTGACTGTCATAAGTGCCTTCTAAAGGTTTAAAATTAAAGTATTTTTGTTTTAGTTCACATTTACCAATTTTATATTAATTATTTATTATTATTATTCATATTTAATAATATACTAAAATAAGTCTAAGTTTTCAATTATCTTTACAATTTTGTAGGAATTACTTCGCATGAGTTTAAGTGCTTTTTTGCAGTATGCATAATATGCAAGCTATCTTTCTGGGTATCTTAGTTTACTATTTTTTACGGTATGTAGCCTTGTTAGCATACTAGTACCATGCCAGTTACGTACAAAACTGGTAATTGTTTTCATTAAATTACAATACAGAAGTTAATAGCAACAAAACATATCGTGGCGCCATCTAGTGACAAGTTATAATAATCCTCATGAAAAAACATTACGTTTCTAAGAGTAGGTTGATTTCAAATGTATTGACATTAAGTTTTAATAAAGCCAGAATTAGAATCTATACTTAACAGTATAAAGCTGAAGAGTTTGTTTTGCTTGAACGCGCAATCTCAGAAACTACTGGACCTATTTGAATTATTTTAGTGTTGGATAGCTCATTTATCGCGGAAGGTTATAGGCTATATAACATCACGCTAAGACTAATAGGAGCAGAGCATTACTGAAGAATGTTTTTAGAGCTTTCACTGCGTGTTAGCCTTAGCCCAAATTAACTATTCCGCGCAGACGAAGTAGTGGCTATAAAATAGTGTATATTATATGAACAGAGTTTTTGATGTTATATTCGTATTTATTTCAGCAATCCGAGAGATGGCGCAAACTACGCAATATAGTGCAGTGGACGCCGTTCTTTCAAACGTACAAAAAGCAGAGGTATCCCTGGATACAGCTCGCTGGTCATCAGGGCAACTTCAAAGCTGGTCCTGATCAAGGGACTATATTGAAAAAACTCTGTCCTCAAGAAGAAAAATGCTTTCAGGTAATTAATTAATTGAATTTCTAGCTATCGAAAAGTGTAAATCCTGCTTTTTCTAATAGTTTTAAAAGAGGAATTTAGAATTACTAGCATCGTAAGGTTACAGTAAATCTGTGTATATTGTGGGTTTTAACAAAAGTCTGATCTTTTAAGAAATAGTAAACAAGAGACATATACCTAAATACTTTCATACATGTCCATTTAATTTTAAACTAAGCTTAATCCTGTATTATGTTAACCAAATAACTCAAATATATACATCTATACTCTATACTAATATTATAAAATTGGAGGGTTTATTTGGTTGAACGCGTTAATTTCAGGAATTTCTGGTCCGATTTGAAAGTCTTTCAGTGCTAGATAGCTCATTACCGTGGAATGCTATATATCACGCTAAGACCAATAGAAGAATGAAGTATGTATCAAAACCTTTTTTTATTTTAAGTTCTTACGTGGCGTGTTAGCGTTCATCCAAAGTAATTGCACACGCGGACAAAGTCGCGGACAGAAGCTAGTATATTATATAGGTATTTAATAACCAGAAATTGAACTGAGAAAAGTCAGTCATATTCGGGGATCTAACTTGGAATAAATTTCATGTCAGTTCTAAGTGCATTTAAATAATTTTTGAAAAGTAAATGTATTTATGTTCCATGATAAAATATCAGAACGTAATTATAAATAGGTAAATCATGTATTATGAGTTTATAAAATAGTTTGGAGTAAATTTTAACTATCTGCGTCATTAGCATTACATACCCATTCAGTAGTATTTAAATTATCTCAGGGGATTTTTTCGTCACTTATTATAATAGTTTGAAAAACGATTTCGAGAAATTCATAATATTTTTCCTACATACACACGCAATTTAATACTCAGTTTTATATCAATTGAAATAAATAACAATTTTCCATAAAGTGTAAGTCCATAAAGAGGCAAAACTGTTATATAAATATCAAGGATAGAAAAAAAATTAACTATGAAAATAAATAGTCATATTTGTCTCACATTGGTTGTAAGGTCTGATTTAAGTCATTGGAGTTTATGGTAATTAGATGATTTATTGACACGCTATAATACTGTAAAGATATTCTAATTTGCTTATGGAAATTTGGTAATCTAGCTTTTGCCTGAGGTCTAGCTCACTCTAATGTAGTTATTAATTATCCCTTGTGAAGAGATTTTTTTTGTGGATACAAGGTACCCTATGTTCGTCTTTGAACCCGTGACAACGTGTATGCAAAATGTCATAATTATCGGTTGAATAGTTAAGGAATAAAAGTGTAACAAACAAACAAACTCACATTCGCATTTGTAACTAGCTTCTGCCCGCAACTTCATCCGCGTGAAATTGTTACTTTGGGTTTGCGTTAATTTTACCTCGCGACCTCGTTTATGTAGAAAGTGCAAATATTATTAAGTAATACAAATATTAACCCCGATGTTAAAAGATTCTTCATTGGTGTTTCGTTCCTATTGGGTTTGATAATATATAGTATATAGCCTTCCTCGATGTATAAGCTATCTAACACCGAAATAATTTTTCAAATCGGACCAGTAGTTCCTGAGATGAACGCGTGGTTGAACGAACTCTTCAGCTTTATAACATTAGTATTCGAAATAAAATATTCAGTATAATTATAATCCAGAAGAGTATTTTACATAACAAGAATTGATTGATATTCATAAGCTTTATGACGAAATAATATCCAGGTTATTAAAAACAATATCGTCATTATATCGCTTAACATGAAACGCTTCGTCATTGAGAAATCGGAACTTGAGTACATCTGTGCAAAAAATAATCACAACACTTGATAAATGTTGAACTTTGAACAGTCTGTATTACTCGGGTGGACTTCGTGTAGTGACACATACTTAATCTTTGTACTGCAATATCTTAAAAGTTTTATAACCTACTATCGGGCCGGGCGGACGTTGTCCTACCTTGATAATGGAAAAGAAATCTAAAATTCAATCGCAGCTCCACCTTCCGGATCCAATTATGAATCTAAACCATTCTCGGATCCACTGGAACACGCACAAAAAATTTATCAAAATCGGTTCAGCCGATTAGTAGTTCAGTGACATACACACGTAGAGAAGAAATTTATATATTAAGAAGATTATGCATTATACTTATGACGGAGTTTGTTTTAATAGTTTCTCATAATTCCATGTTTAAAGATCTTTACTCACATAAAATAATGTCATAGTTTCCCTCTTATATATACGTGTTTACTCACGTACGTATAAATTTGTGGTTTTTTAATATCTCTGTAGACGCATTCTGTACTTCCCCGATCACAAAAAAATATGATAAGGGGGCTAAACATTTAGTTGATTACGTAAAACAGTTATGGAGTAAGCAGATATAAGTAAATATAAGTAAAAATTAGTAGAGAAGATATAGGCCAGAATTAAATTATAATAAATTAACAAATTGTCAATCGAATACAAGTAATAAGTAATTTAAAACGATCTATGAATCATTCCGCATTGATTGTTAAAAATCTATGTCACTAAGTTGAGTAATTTTTACGTGAATAACTCTCAAAGGAACTGTCTTTTCATTATATGTGTATATAGTATAGATTTATAAATGTGAAAATTGAAAAAACTAGCTACTAGATCGCGGTTCAGATTTCTCCACATGATTAACCTTTCTACCAAAAAATTAATTGTCAGCTTTATATGTAAATATATTGATTGTTTAGTTAGCCGTAATACAGGCTTCTTTATTTTGTTCTTTAACGACTGTGTGAAGCTGTGTTCGTATTTATGTTTAATTTATATCTTTCCCTTAACTATAAACAAGGGATGAACTGTAAAAATGTATCATTAGCCTAATTATCTATATTTTTATGATTCACATACAAAATTACGTATTACAGTTTACGTAAAGAAACGTGATAGAACCTGGAGAATAAAGGGTTTTCCACAATGAAAATTCTACATTGATAACCTGTGGGTATTTTTCAGTAGGTAGTAGGGATTTTTAGGATTTCGTTACTACCAATATATTACATAAATTTTACGTTGATAATATTCTTATCTATCGGAATATATTTTAGTAAAAGTAAAGAAATAAATATCTGATAGGATTTTAAAATAAAACAATTAAACTGTACAACGATTAATAATTTCATTTAAATTGTGTTCCTACTGAAACCATTTTAAGAACCAATTAATAAATGTTTTTTTGTGGAGCCACCGTTAACTTTTTGTAATGATTGACGTCATTCTAAAATAATTATGGTTGATGTATTTTAATTATGCGTCACAGAACTATTTCATTTGGTGGCTCTCGAATGATATTCGTTGATTGACGGCTCAATGTATCTTTCTATTAAATTTGTACCGATTTAATGGTTAATTTGAATAACTGCCATCTCTTATATTGCTGTTATGGCTTTGTTACGTAATTCTTATGGGAAGTGTAAACGTGGATATTGTTTTTTTTTTAATCTTTTAATGCCACTGGAAACTGAAGCGGAGTTGAGATTTCTTTAAGAGTTACCTACCTAAAAATGATAGAATGATGTTATCCATGTACATATTTTAACAAAAATGTATCCATTCTTGTAATCCTTTTTCATATTTTGGTATCGTAGTTTAAAATGATAAAATCTTTCGATCGCATCAGCTCTAAAATACTATACTTTAGTCTTTTTGACATTTAACAATGCGTTGGAGATTCAAGTTCGATCTTCTATTTGAGTATAGAATTATGATTATATAGAATTTCATCTACGGGATTTAATTGTTTCAACGGAGTACATATTTCCATATGTTATTTCACACAGTACGTAAATATTTTGGGTATTCTATCTCTCAATTTTTTTTAATCTTTGCCTTTCTTTTGGATATACATACATCTGCAAAATCTGTCTCCGTGTGTGTCAGTTTGTTATGTTATCACGATTAAATCTCGGTACCGATTGCAATGAGATTTGACACAGAGATAGGCTAAGACTTGAAGACATAGCTCCTTATTCTGAGTTTACCAAAAAACATGCAGTTCCGTGGAAAAAGCAAATTCCTTTTACGTTAGCTGGTAAGAGTTACAAACTTCTTTTCAGATATTAACATAAAGCGTACATCTAGTGATTAAGATTAGAATATTTTCCACGGTAAAGCAGAATGTGACAATTACGTTCATTAAAATTTGCAAATGATTTACATACTAATAACACAAAAACAATATTTTGTGAAATGAATCGTGAGCGTTACAGAAACGGCAATTTAAAATAACAATCTCATAGAATTGTGATCGATAGCCAATGTGTTACAGATAAAAATAGCTTCAAAAATGGAAAATATCGAAACACGAATTTACATAAAATATTGAAATAAGAACAACTGAATTTACTCAGTAAATAACACAAATGGTTCATAAAAGAGTGCTTCAGAAGCAAATGAATGAAGACGGACGATAGTTTGACGTCATTCGGCAGTAGGTGACAAACTGACAATATATTTGAGTAGTTTGTGGAAATGTACAAATTAAATAAAACGTGTATTTTTAACTATAACATATTGTCTTGTCACGTTTTCCACGTATCTTCTACTATATGATAAGAACATACTACTTTATGTATGTATGAATGTCTAATTATATGTCTTTGGAACGCCTACAGTATTATTTTTACGTATAGTGATATTGACTGTTGAGTTTTTGGGTTACTTAGTTTAGTGTTTTAGTTATTAAATGGACTAATAGACAGACAAAAATTGCTTTTGCATTTATGATATAATATTTAGAAAATTCTAGTTCGCTACTTGGTGATAAAAAAAATGATGTGTATTTTTGGGTATCAAAAATAATTATTAATCCTCTAATTATTTTCGTACATTACTTATATTATTGTTTCATTTTATTTTGTTTTAAAATGGATTTTTTTTAATTCCAGCTACTGATGAAAGACATTCTTCGACCTTTTGTACCGGAATACAAAGGACAAGTCACATGTGAAGATGGAGAATGTATCCTTTTACGACAATAAAAAATAGAATAGTTATAAGTTATATATATTGTAATCATATATAGAGAGAGATGAAAAAAAAACTTAAAGTTCAAGATCTATTTAAAGTTTAGTGTTTATTTATTTAATACTATTTGATAAAGTATTTACATTATAGTGATTTTAATATTGATTCTTAATTTAGAGAAAAAAAAGTCGAATAAAGTACATTTTAGTAGATGAATTTGGATTTAAGTAAATACGCACCAGTGTTCTTATTAGAAAATGATTCCTTAACGAAATATAACATCACAGTGTACCTGCAATTACAAGATCTTCTAAGCGATTTCGACAGTCCGTGCGTTATGGACTGCAAAATAGGAGTCCGGACATATTTGGAAGAAGAGTTAGCAAAAGCGAAGGAAAAGACTAAACTAAGAAAAGTGAGTCATTATGTTAACCCTATTAATATCCTATTATTAATCCGTAATATAATATAATGATCCAATTCATTACCAGACAGATGTAAGGCATAGATGCTGTTGGATTATTAAAAAATCGTTATACATTTATTAAACATGAGTAATCTTTACATGAGAAAACTATTCCAAAAGTTTGTTATTTTTTTACATCAATTTATCAAAAAATGCCATATACTTTGAAATAATATATTGATATTATATCATTATTTTAATTAATTATATTAAGGAGAAGAAAGAAGGAGAAAGAGTATAACTTAAAAGAAAAATAGTAACTGTTATAACCACTCAGGTGATTTCACTGTTGAGAATAAATCTCTTTTAAATATTTTAGAACTGGTTATTATTAACGTGATGAAAGACGATATAAAAAATTTAAATAACTAAGGTGTAAAATGATATACCGGCATTATAATAATAATCTGTAGAGTAAATAAATAGTTTGAGATACGACGGGGTGAAAAATGGCTCCAAATAGTTCGTGTAATTTTACACACGGTAGCGCGCGCGCGCCTTTGTGAGGGGCTGAAAAGTGGCTTCAAATGGTTAGTGTAATTTTACACGGTAGCGCGCACTCGTCGTTATGAGGGGCTGAAAAGTGGCTCCAAATGGTTCGTGTAATTTTACACACGGTGGCGCGCGCACGCTATTATGTTAGCGTGAACTTAGCTTAACTTGCTACTGCGTGTCTAGGATCTATATTTATTTAATATTACTTCAAACTACTTAAAAAATTCTGCTTCGATAACGCAATACTTGTTACTATATAAAAGCTTCTATTAGAAAGTAAACATGTACTTTTTATCAGAAATGACCCCTGCACTATATATTTTATGGTAATATCTTAATAATTATTGCAACGTGTATAAACACAGAGATAAAGTTGTTTTAATTGAAGTGATTTGCGTCATAGATAAGAAACGGAACAGATGTGAATATGTAAAGAAAAATCTAATTATAAAAATAGAACTATAATTACTTGTTTATTTTTATGCGCTTGGGATGAACTTTGTAGAACGTTTGCGGTATAGATTATATGCACAATATGAAAGCAATTTTGTTTTATTTTCATAGTAGTGTTAGATAGAAATCGCCTCAAATGTTGTATTTTAACGTAGTTTTTTCTATAATCAGAAGTAAACGAAACGCTTATAGAACTTTAAACTATGAATAATAAAGACGTAAAAACTTAATAAATTATATGTAAATGTTTATAAATTATATGTAATTATTAATTTTCCAGGATATGTATGAGAAGATGATACAAATAGATCCCAAAGCACCAACAGAAGAAGAACACAGAAGTAAAGGAGTAACGAAACCTCGATATATGATCTGGAGAGAAACTATCAGTTCGACTTCTACATTAGGCTTTAGGATAGACGGAGTTAAGAAAGCCGATGGAACGAGTTCTAAAGACTTTAAAACCACCAAAACAAGAGAGCAAATTGTTGATGCTTTCAAAGATTTTACTAACAACTTTCCTAGTGCTGCGGTAAGTTAAAATAATTTAAATTGAAATTTTTGATCTATTGTTCTGGAGGTTTATTATCTTTACCTTGCAAATAATCTTAGTAATTGGTTACAAAGAATACATACATTTAAGACAAAGGCATAACTATCACGTTTCTGTTGTTTTACAAAAAGTAAAAATAGCTAAAAGACCTCATTAGTAATATGTTAATCTAAGAAAACACCAAATAAACCTTATGTTTCGTTGAAAATAGTAAGTTTGTTTAAAAAGTCACGTTCTTGTTTTGTTGTAATGGCTTTTACTACATTCTTGGGATTCTAATTATAGTACTCGTGAGTGAGACTGACAATGTTTATATAGTTTCTGCTCATTATGATCTTTTTATTATCCATACTTAGTCGTGATTAAAAATGTTTGAATACAAAATTTATTTCTGCGCAAAAGTTGTTTAATATTTTATAGCTGTTGTTGAAAACAAATTAAATAAAAAATCTCATTTGCTCTTGAAACAAACAACAGAATTCGATATAAGCGTTAGTTGGACTTTTGAATACTTTCGGTGAAGGAAGCCATGATGAAATTAAAGTGCGGTTAGGATATTCCTCTAAATCAATGATGGGCAAAGTAGGACCCGCGGGCCAACTCCGGTCCGCGTAAGTATTTAATCCGGCCCGTCGAGGGTTCATCCATCCATCCTTAATATTCCAATTCCATATGTCTCACACGCCTAACGAGGCGTAAAAGTTAAAGGTATTTTGTTTATTAAAAGCTTTAATACAAAATGCATTTTTTCTATAATTCTGGCCCTCTAGAATTTCTTAAACTTTGTGGCCCCCCATTAAAAAAGTTTGCCCACCACTGCTCTAAATACTCCCCCTCGCAAGTAAAAATATTGTCCTGTGCATCCTGGCAGCTACACTTGAAAGCTAGTTCCCCTCAAAGTTTAGCGAATATTAGACCACATCTTCTCTTACAGTTAGATTGTTGTTAAATACTAAATTAACAAACTATAATAAAGTTTATATAAAAATGACAATATTAATATGTAAATTAATTGTATTTTTTTATTACAGCCAAAATATTTAGAAAGATTGAAAAATATCCGGGCAACACTCGCCGAATCACATTTCTTTAGAACACACGAGCTTATTGGGAGTTCATTGCTCTTTGTCCATGACAAACGGAGAGCTTCCGTCTGGATGATAGATTTTGCCAAGACTGTTCCCGTACCGGAAAATGTAAACATCGACCACAATTCAGCGTGGAAAGTCGGTAACCACGAAGACGGTTACCTTATCGGGCTGGACAATTTAATATCAATATTCGACACCCTTGTTAAAGACGACAACGGAAACATTGATTTAGATAGAATCGGTAACGTTCCTAAAGAACGTTTAGACACTTGAAACTTATGACCTGAGAGAATATCTCTCATGAAATCTGACTTCCATAACACTGAGGTGTTTGAAATATAGCAGATATTGACTGCGTTGTATATAGATTTGAGATGCGATTAAATTTAAGTTTTTGAAGACGTAATTGTAAATAATCATAGTATTATAATGTAATTTGTATAAGTTCTTTTAATACTCAATTATTAGATTGTAATTTGAACACCACCGTTAGTTAACAGTTAATCGACAGATGATTGAAATAGTAACGTCTTGTTTTATTACGATAGAGTTATAGGAGACAATTTTCAGTCCCAGGAATATTAACACCGTGATCATTGACCTGATTAGACGTTTTTGAGTCAATATACATACGTAATCAAAATACACTATATTAGTGTAATGACTATATGTAAATATATCTAATATATAAGTATATAAGGCTGTATTTACATATCCTGAGGTACCTACTAAATAAAGTAACTGTTACATAATGATCTTTGTCTACTTATTAAACCCTGCAATTTACAAAGCACTATTATATATAAGTAGTGGGACCGGCGGATGATGTCCCGCCCTGAAAAAAAAAAAAAAAAAAACCTGACAAATTATATACCTAAACCTTCATAATGAATCACTTTATGTAACGGTGAAAACCACATGAAAGTCCGTTCAGTAGTTTTTGATTTTTATCGCGAACAGACAGACAGACGTGACAGAGCACTTTTTTATAATACGTAATTATGTAATGGCAACGATTAAACAAAAGCTAATTTAATTATTGACGCAGAAAAATTAACTTTATTTTATGTTCATATGTTGCTCTTAGGCGTTGTAGTTATACAAAGAAGGTCCCAATTAACTTGAGGAGACAAGACATAACCTTGATGGGATGGGACCGTTTTTAATATGGGAAAAATCTTCCATAAAATAGCCAACTCATCATCAGATTACAGAGGTGGGATATGGCAGATTCTTACACACTAAAAATCTCGTGGTGTTTCTTCTCAAACCTTCTAGCCAGAGAGCAGGAACTGTCTACCTATTAATTCCGCTGGACTCGACGGGTGTCAGTCACTTATAAGGATTCCCGTGTTGCGGTTTACGCAAGCACGTTGCCAGCCTGTGTTGATGGGGAAGGGGGAGAAGGAAGAGGGGAGGGGAGGTGGGCCTTGGCGCTCTCACTGACCGAACGAAACGCAACAATTCAAGCACTATTACGCCAGGCGAGCCGACCCATTCATGCTGAAACCAGTTATCGCTTCAGCTTGGTTTTACCACCTACTAAAGAGAGACCTTCTAAGAGTCTAAACTGCATAACATATTTTTTACTATAATAAAATTATCTAGATATTTATACTCTATGTAACAATACCATATTTATTTGTTAGAAGCCGATAGTTACGGCTCTGTACGCGAATTTGAAATTGTATTAAAGTGATGTAAAATTGTGAGAGGAGGTTTTTTTTTTTTTTTTCGAACTGACTACGCTATTGACCTGGCAAGGTCTTTACAGTTTCACCGGACTACTAATGAGAGGAGGTTAGCGAAATGCTCTATCAAAAACATTTTGTAAGTAAGACACAAACGCTATCTACTGTAACATGGAACATGCACATAAGATGTATAAAATTACTCACAGTGTTCTGAATGGGAACTTTAACCCACTATAAAACCCTCTCAGTGCACACTTACACTGTACAAGAAATTAATGGAAATTTCTAGCTAAACATTATCTGATATATATAAAAATGTTAATATGCAGATATAATATGTGCATAATGTCAATATAATTAAACTTTTGCGACCATAAAAGAAGTAATTGCTTGTATATTCCTCAAGAAATTGTATTATGGAACTCCTATAATAATACGTTTATCTGCACTATCTAAACTAACATTATAAAGAGGTTAAGTTTGTAAATTTGTGACGTTGTGATGTTGTAGGAGGTAATCTCAGGAACTACTGGCCCGATTTGAAAAATGCTTTCAATGTTATATAGGTCATTTATCGAGAATGGTTACAGGCTATATATCATCACACTAAGACCAATAGGAGCGAAGCACCAATGAAGAATGTTTAAAAATTAGGGACTTTTTTCCTCTTGAAAGTTTCCGCGTAACTATTCCACGCGAACGAAGTCGCGGGCAGAGGCTAGTGGTGTAATATCTTATTAGAAAGACCTCTTCTAAGTTCAAAATTACTATTAATGTTCAATTGTAAACGATTAACTGATAATTATATTTTCTAAATAAAAATAGTGAGAGTTGAGATTTTAAAATTTTGCATTAATAAGTCAAGACATAAAACTCCATATCTATTTGTAAGCAGGTTTTAATATTTAAAGATTAAAATAAACTAGTGGGCGCCCAGTGGTCGACATTCGACTATAGTTGATATTTTAAAGTTTGAACTTTATTAGGGTTCTTTTGTCAAAGGATATATATACTTCTCTAATCAAAGGTTTTCATCATGGCTACTCAGTTATTTGCCATGATCTTTAATTATATATACATTAAAAAAATCTATGTGATATGAATATTGAAATTAATTATAAATTTGAAAGAAAAATCACGTGGTAAAGCTCTCAAATTTTAAGCTAACTTAACTTTACGAAAATAAAGAAATTTGTCGCTACCCATGACACAATTTTCCATTAATTTTAATAGACACCGTGGGTGAGTGGTATTTCTGGGTGATATTGAATTAAATGTAGTCTGTTCATTATGAGAAATAGTGATATGTCCAGTATCATCGTTTGAAAAAGTAATGGATCCACAATACAATCAAATGGTGAATCCAAGACAAAAACGTTTTTAATACTACCATTAGCTTTTGAAAATAAATTATTTTTTGTTGATACATGAGGTTGAATTGCAACATTGTAACCGCGGAGGTCTAAGTCATGGATTAGTTTTATGAACAAAATTCTTATTTTGATTGTACAAAGTATTATTTGGCACATTTTTTATTAAATCATCATTTGAAGTGTGTTCACCATAAAAAATTATAAACATTACAATAATAGTTATATTTTATAATATCATTGTTGAATGTAGGATGAAAAATGGTAATTGGAACGGAAGAGTTAAAAATACACACAGTCGAGCATAGCAACCTCCTTCACAACCTCTTTTGAACTTCGTAATTATTGACGGCTGTCAAAATGTCTTTTTTATTTACATGTGTGTATATGTTGTGTAAAATTCAAGCAGTAGTGTGAGTAGTGCATATTTTAATAAATTTAATGTACTTCTAATGGATTTTATATAAAATAAAAAGCTTTCTGCATTTCTCCGCCATATAAACATTAACTATGCCAAATTTGAAGTTCACCCACTCACGGCAAATAAGTTAAAAAGGGGTACAAAGATTTTGCTTCACGTATTAATATATATAGATATTCTGGTACGTTGCTATGGTTACTGGTTTACGTAGCTGCGAACATGCTAAATAAAACAAAGTGGCTACCATATTGACCAAAAAGACAATGTAATATATATATAATATAAGTATGTATAGTATATATATATAAGTATATATAAGTATGTTAATGTCTATTATAGGTATTTACTCTTGGAATCCAGTACAGCGCACTGCTCACGCTCATGTTTACAGTGAACAATATATTTTTACTAAATTTTGGGCGGTGTAAGTCCCAGGTAACGGCTAGTCTAAAATAAAGTAGCCTAAGTATGTTCGTATAATTTCAGTTATCTGCCAGTGCAAGTCCAATAAAAATCGATATAATATTTTCAGATATGCCACGTGAATAAAGTAGCGAGTAACACATAGTCATTAATAGTGTCAATAATCGGTGATGTAAGCTAGTGTATTCAGTTGAACTGTACGGAGTTTGTCAATTTAGCTATATTTAATACTAGCTGACCCGTGCAACTTCGTCTGCACCAAATTGGTTATCACTGGTTTCAATTCTATTTTTAAAAGCGATAAAATTGAATAAAACTGATACCCGATTGCAGCCACAACTACCGTTTCCAATTGTGAATCCAAACTATCCCCGGTCTCACTCAAACATATACCCAGATTATATGTGATTTTTGATGTAAAACATCTATAGGCGCACCCTAAACTTAAATCGGCCATGGCGACGTTCGTGGTGATTACACACAAGCTACGCACTATTAACGACCCTATCAGTAAAACATAAGATTCAAATTATTTTTCTAAACTATTATAATAAAGAGGAATCGTAGTATTTTTGTATGTTAGTTATGAATAAACTCAAACTACTGGACGGATTTCGATAATTCATTTACCATTACAATGCTACATTATCCCTTAGTAACATACCTAGTAATATACATTACTGCTACAACCACGATCACCCCCACACACGTGCACGCCTACACGCTTACACATGAAAGTGGAAGGGTTTACTTTTTTCCTTTATCGAACTGAAAAACTCTCAATTTTCCGATAATAAATATATGGAGGAGTTGTTGAGGCGTGTATGCTTGGTACACATATACGTTTCAAAAACTCATACATATATGATTAGTTAGCTAAGATAGGTCGTGATTTTGCAAGCAACAGGCAACAGCCAAGCCGAGGTGTGTCGTGCACCCTTGAGCTGGTTGCCAAAATAAAATCGGCTGAGTGCCTTAAGCGCTCGCCTTAGTAGTCCGGTGAAGCTGTTAAGACCTTGCTGTGACAATAGCGTAGACAATTCGAAAAAAAAGACCCTTAGTAACATAGGCTATATTTTTTTCAGAAAAAAATTGGGATTTCTACTAAAATTTCAATAATGTAATCAAAGGTATGAAAACAATTTGGCATAAAATGTATTTCATCGCATGCGCTCCGATAACTATAAATGATAGAACAAAAATATGTTCTACAATATTAAAGAACATATTATTATCTATAAAAAACCTCCGGGTACCATATGTCTACCTATTGTGATTATGTCACTATAACTACATTTTTGAAATAAATTTTAATGAAAACTACACTATGCGTAAAAGAATGTTATTCATGTCTATATATTAATCCATATACAAATAAATCATTTTTAAAGTAAGACTGTTTCAGTACCTGTAGATAACTTTTTGAATTATTAAAATCGGCCATTACATTCAAAAGATATTGCGAGTTTTAAAATGTCAATTGCACTATTAACGAAATACCTACTCAAAAACCTTTGCAACCCTACTTGTATAACTAAGATTCAAATTGATTCTATTTAATATTATGTGACGTCGCAAATATGCGAGAGAAACGCGTAGATAGAGATGCCCGATCACTAAAGTTAAGCAATGTCGGGCGTAGTCAGTGCTTGGATGGGTGACCGCCTGGAGATATTGCGTGACGTTAGCTTTTTGCGGGTCAAATTAATCTTCAGTAATTAAAAAAATGTATAGGTATATGTATTTTTTATATTTTTAAATTAGGTGTAATATAATATTTTTTATAATATTATGGAATTTGTTTATTTTTCAATCTTACTAATATACATATATACTGGCCAAAGTCTGACCTACGTACATCCAGACATTATTCGATAGATTTCAATTACATGTTTTTACTTTTAAAAGAGAGGAGGCTTATTTTCTGCATTGGGTCGAAAAGAGCTGCCAACGATGATGATGATGAAGATTATGGTTTTTTGTGACGACTCTTCAAGGTCAGCAATACAACAGCGATGCCCTCGGTGTTGCAGTTGTTCATAGGCGACGGTAACCACTTACCATCAGGTGGGCCGTCAACCTGTTTGCTGTCTTCATGGAATAAAAAAAAAAAAAAAACATTTCCGAAGCTACAGGTTAAAATACGAACTTTGCACTATTGACGAAGTACTCAAAAACATCTGCAACTCTATCTGTATAAACATAACATTCAAATTGCTTTGTCGAAACACTCGTTGTACCAGTATTACGCGGCATGCACAGAGGACCTTACGCCCTTTGACATACAGCCAAACACACCGCGCTTGCATCTTTCACTGATTTCTTTGTTACTATTTCATTAGACAATTGACTGTCACAGATTAAACGACGCATTTTTAACGCTATTTATAAATTATGAAATACCGTACGCAGTTGTGAATGTAACCAGTGTTTAAATTTAAAATATGTCGGACAGCGATAATTTCGGAGTGAAAGTGTGCACCCTTCTACAAAGAATGTGAAATCACACTATGACATACTATACATCTTGATAATGCTATATCTAATACTTTTTTTAACATACTTCAGTTATCATCGACCAATTGTCACAGTATTAACCAGCTATTCTAAAATTCTTGTTCTTCTAACTTTGCCGGCTCTAGTTTAGTTTAGTACTGTCGCTAAAAAGTCTAGTTACGTTAACAATTTTTTTTTTGTTTTTCGTTATCCTGGAGAAACCCTTGCGTTTTATAGGACAAAAAGTATCCTGGATGTAGCCTTGTAATATCAGTTATCACTGTGTTAATTTTGGCTATATCGATAACATAGTCTACCTTGATTAAAATTTCCAAAAAAATATTTAATGTACAGATTTCGACTTGTTACAGTTTTAATAGTATATATTAGTTATCAACAATTTTGTGGACGTTTCCGAAGCAGTTGAAATTTTTGAACCCAATTATTATGTAAGCGTAGCCTTGAGGTAAAGATGGCGGCTATATCCTAATTGCACGATCGACGGGGAGACGGTTTGAACCCCGTCATTTCTTTTTTTGGTTATTTGTTTTTTTTTTATGTTGCCTATATAGTTTGAATTTTTAACTAATCTGTCTGCTGTAAATGGCACAAAGGAAAATTACCAAAATCCATTAAGAATCTCATGAACTACAAATTTTTTACTTTCGTCCGTTATTCTGGAGAACTCCTTGCGTTTTATGAGACAAAAATATAGTATAATAGTAATATAGTATATTTGATGTAATCTCGTAATATTAGTTATCACAATGTCAAGTTTCATCAAGATTGGTTCAGTACTTTCAGAGTGATGCGTGTGCATAGGGACAGACAGACAGACAGACAGACAAAAATTGTAAAAAGATTATTTTTGGCTTCTATATCGATAACATAGTCTAACCTGATTAAAATTTTCAAAAAATATTTAATGTACAGATTTCGCCTTGTTACAGTTTTATTATAGTATAGATAGATTATAGTATAGATTATGATGTTATAATATAAAAAAAAAAAAACAATATAATGTTATGGACGGTTTATTATTATGATTAATTAAAAAAATAATTAATCTAAACAAATAATAACATACTTAAAAACTAATATTTGCTAATAAGGCACTGGATTACATTTTATCTCTATAGTTATCTATCACAACATCGGTTAAGCTGCTACGTCTAGAATCACCGTCTTCAACATTGGAAGAGCTCTCTCTGCGCATGCGCGAAAATAATCTTGGCACTGGTCCAGTTGATTTCCCAGGGTCGCCTGGGGCTGGAGAATATCTCCTTGTCCTGGGTTTTTGAACCTCATCATCGGTAGGTGTTTCAGAATAAGGCGGTGGTGGATGTGACAGCATTGTCATACGGTTTTCTCTTGCAGCAGTCGCTGTTATTTGTAACTCTGTTCCAGCTACAACGGTAGCTAATGTAGGTGTAAACTGTGGTGCAGCCGAACGTGCTGATACTCTTCTACGTCGTGGACCCGTTGGATCTTCCGTATTATCACGGCTTGGTAATGTTGGTGATGAGAAATCATGTCTTAACGACCCACGTCTACTAGGTGAAGCGTCGGGATCTGTTATTAAATCGAATATACTAGGAGGTTCGCTCGAAAAAGTATTATACGGGCCTTGAGAAACAGTTTCCAATACTGCTAATGCCCGAAGAAGGTCAGCGACGCTCGTATGTTCCAAAACTTCAACCTGCTCTGATTGAGGTAGATTACTTATGTTTATATCAGAATCGAATAAGCTCGGCCGACCTCGAGCGGTTCTGTTTCTATAATTTTCCAAATCGTTTGACAAAAAGCTACCTCTTCGGTCAGTAGAATTAGATCCAGATTCGAAGTCATCCCCGAAAGTACTATTGCGATCATGCTTATTTTGATTATTATATTGTCTAATGCTGGATTCAAGATCACTTGATCCATCATTAGGGAAACTTTCATAGCGATTTCCAGAAGATGAAAACAAGCTACTGCGACCACGATGAGTTTTATTCTTATAATCAACTAGCTCGTCAGAACTCTCTGGCATGACGTCGTCATCATTTTTTTTCGATTTTCCAAAGGTAGGGAATAGACTAAGTCTCCCCTTTTTCGTTCGGTTTTGGTATTTTTTTGCTTCGTCTTCGTTTACCATATCTTCGTCATTGTTAGTGAGTCCACTAAAATTAAATGTGGGAAAAATGCTTCGCCGGCCACGCCGAGTATGTTCTTTATAACGCTGCGCCGTATCGTCATCAGGGTCACTAAAGTCAAATGTTGGGAATATACTATGTCTACCTGATTTAGTTTTTTCTTTGTAAGCTCTAGCTGAGGTATCTTCATCTTCGCTAAAGTCGAATGAAGGGAAAATGCTGTGTCTTTTGGGTTTGTGTTGATACGCTCGAGCTGTTGCTGCGTCTTCGTCTTCAGTGAAATCGAATGTTGGAAAAATACTGTGTCTACCACTCCTAGTTTTCTCCAAGTATGCATTGGCCATACTATCTTCATCACGGTTAAAATCAAACGATGGAAATATACTATGTCTTCCTCGTTTAGTTTTTTCTTTGTAGGCATCCACATCATTTTTGTCATTAGAACCAAAACTTAATGATGGGAACATACTTCCGCGCCTAGATTTTGGAGCATCTTTCATATTTTCGTTACTAGCTTGTGCAGTGCTGACTCTATTCTTCATAGTACTTTTTATGTAATCAGCAGGAGTTTCTGTTGGATTCGATTTTCCAAAGAAGATTCTTGAAACAAAGTTTTGTGGTTGCACATTGTCTACTCCAGGAGGTACTTTAGATGGCAGTGAAAGTTTTCCACTTCTCATGTTTGCTTCTCGTCTGAATTTTTCTCCAGTATCGCCATTGGTCCATGTGAAGTCGTTATTTACTTTGTGTGCAATCGATTCTTTTCTATAGTTTGGCACAGCTACACTTAAAGCCCTATTTCTTCTAGGAACACTATTTATATAATCTTGTCCTATACTAAAGAAAAGGGGCTTTTCATTAGCTAATATATGATCATCGTCAAACAAATTGATTCCTGCTCTTCGCTGTGGCTGTTCAAGACCTCCTAATACATTAACGACTCTAGCTAATAATTCTGCTGGTTTTACAATAGCTGAAGCTGTAAATGTCTTTTCTTTGTCAATTCCGAGTAAATCAGTATCTGATTGGATTCGAAGCATGTCTTTTGTTGCAAGTTGAATATTCTCGGAATTGGCTCGTTTTCTCTTGACTACTGGATTTCTTGGTTCTACGTCGAAGGTCAAGTTGGGACAGCTGACACTTCTGTATAGAACTGGAGTCGATTCAACGTAGATTGGCTGAAAAATAAACAGTAGTAATAAGTCAAGGATAAAAAACGGCAGGACTTGTGCAAGGTTCATATTTCTTTTGCAGTGTATGTATTTCATTAACACTATTTTAGCAGTTATTAGCAAACCTAATTATATATAAATTTACCTTTATTTTGATTAAATTAGCTTCGTTGATGATCTTTCTTAAAGCCGACATATCTTTTGTAAAACCTTGAAGTATTTTGTTTTGAGTCGCTTTGAACTGGCAAGCAAATTTTTGTTCCAATTTATGTATACGCTCAGACCTCATACCACTTGAAATGAACCCAAGCAACATCACGATGTACCCGAGGCCAAACGTAATCCAGACAATCAAGAAGATTTGGTATGCGAAGAAGTAGCCCCATTTAAAACCGTTATTGATGGTACCTGAAATATACCATAAGAATATGTAGTATTTGATTAATTCAACTTTAATAAAAATACAGAAACAAGTAAATTAGTCTATACACATGTTTTAAATACAAAAGAACATATTTATATTGTGTATATTCTATATAACTCTAAAATAAATATAATAGCGAACGTTATTATTTAATGATTGAGTTTTGTTTTAACGTTTATAGATGTAATCATTTAGCTTTGGATTCCTTTCTTTTTATCTTTATAATACTTAATAATAAATATTGAAAAAGAAAGTAATGTAAATGTACCTGCGACTAAGTCACCAAATCCAATAGTCGTGAGAGTCACAAAGGCATAATATATCGAAGCAACGTAATCCCACCCTTCGAAGACGACGAAAATACAGGCAGGTAGAAAAATGAAAAATAGAAATCCAGGAATCAAATAAAGGATGATCTGGCCCAACATGCCGAGGTTATTGAAGAAATAGTCGAGGTTATCGGCGCGTTTCTCATTCTTCTTCTTATACTTGCGGTAGACTGATATTAACTGAAATCACAAGTAAAGTTTCATAACCATACTTCAAAAATTATCTTAAATTTCAACAAATTTGATCCTAGTAGGAAGATGTATTTATTGTTTTGATAATTCGATTTAATCGGATTGCAAATGAGGAAGATATATCTATTGTTTTGATAATTCGATTTTATGGGATTGCAACTTCAATCCCTTGGTAAATTAAATAATTAATTTTAAAAAATCGATATTGCCTGTTTTAGATACATAATTTGTTACTTCATACTCTTAACAGAATAGAGCGAGAAATGTGATTTTTTTTCAGTTATATTAAAATAAATGATAACTGTGGCTGTATTTTTCTCTCGAATCAGTTTAGTACAACATTCCATAACTTCTTATATATTTTGAGTTTTTAATAAAGTAAGCGTTTTGATTAATTTAGCAAGTAGGTATCTCAGAATATTTTCTATAGTATGACGTTCTCCAATTTTCTAATTTTTTTCTTTGGGTGAGCATTTTTTTACGGTTTACCTTTAATTAAAAATGTATTAATAGATTACCTGAAGTCCAAAATATTCACCAAGGTTGGCTAGCAGAATACCGTTAATAGGTATGCCAAACAGACCGTAGAAAATCATCAAAATTCTTGATAGATGAGTCGTTGGGGCTAAGTTGCCGTATCCTAAAAAATTACGTAAAAATTAACTTAACAGATCAAGAAAATAATTCTCAAATATAGATGGCACATATTCTGTAGCAGTGTATTCGATAACTGCCTTGAAGGGCGTAGTTTAGTCAAGAACTAGTCCCGTTTTCTGTCTTCGACAGCAACGTCATTAGGTGTGATATATAGAACCTAAGGTAATATATTATAGAAGCTAACAAGCTTCAAGAAGTTCATAATGTCATGTTACTTACCGATAGTACTAACAACGGTGTAGGAAAAGAAGAAAGAATGGTAGAAATCCCATTTGAAAGGTGGTTCTTCATCCGCAGTCGTGTAGTTGAACATTGATTTTCCGCAGTAGTCTGACAATTTTCGCAATATCGTATCCTGTTTCTCAGGATCGTCGGGAATGTAATACTCGTATAAGAGATCTGAAATAGAAAAAAATCATTTATATAATTGTATTTGTTGATATGAGAAATGAAGTAGTAAAACTAAAATAGTTAAAAGGTATTCTTTTTTATATTTTGTTCCTCGTGTTTGTTATCACTGATATATGACAAACAATTAAAGGTGTAGTAAAATTAAGATATGTTACGCGTACGTAGGTCGACGAATAGACGATTAATTGACTCAATTTCACGTGACATCAGAAATTTATTTATGGAGGCAAAATGTGAGAAAGGTCTACTAAGATGCTATACAATAAGAATATATGGAACCTAACAGTGCTAAATAAGATTAACTATTGCAATTAAAATTTCTTGAATGATTAGCAATTTTTCTTTTAATAAATATGTTCTTACAAAACTATCAGGCGCCTATTTATTTTTTATTGTTATTAAGATATATAGTTATAGTCATTTTTGCACTCTCAGCAATTGCCTAAATCACAATTTATATACCTCCAATAATGATAACACAATCAAAATAGTTCTCTAAATAAATCAAATGATGGAGGTGTGGCTTTCCGCCTTTAATTTTACATCACTTGTTTTGCAACAAGTTATTATTAGACCGGCAACATTGCTGTCGATAAGGCACCTAAAAGACCCTATAACCGGGGCCTAAAATGTAAACATTGTATTATATCTTGTATTATATCTGTATTGAAAGAACAGTCCATATCGAACCTTTAGCATTTTATTTTACTCTACCGGTAACAAGCAACACGAACCCTCGAGGCCACAAAAGGCTAAAGAGGTATGCCGTTGTGCGCGCAGCACGTAAAAAGTGGAAAATTAGGCCCTTTGTGTAATGAAATAAATATCGCGTTACCTTTATCATTACATAGTATAAAAAAAGTCCCCTACTGCGTCTGTCTATTTATCTGTCTATTCGCGATAAACTCAAAAACTTGTAGCAATTTTCATGCGGTTTCCACCAGTGGATAATGTGATTCATGTGGAAGGTTTGGGTATATAATTTGTTAATGTTTTTTATATAACCAGGGCGGAACTACGTCTGCCGGGCCCGCTAAATTAATATAAAGTTGTTGTAGCTTTGAAAACAACGACGATGACGATTTTTCTAAGTAGTACCAAAGACTAAAGGAATTTTGTAAACAAAGCATTTTTATGTTTTCAGCTTTTTATATTTTATCTTCTGTCAATTAAATAAATCGTTAAGATAATGAACAACATATAAATAGTATCTTCTTCCCTACAACCAAGTTTTCCCTAAAAACATTTCTCCTCTTCATGAAAGTTAAGGAATTTGGTGTTTTGAGATATGATTGATTATTGAGGTTGATATGATTGAGATATGAACTGTAGACAATAACAACTAAGCAGTTTCTTTACCTAAATTTTTCAAATCATCAATTGTGATTCTTACGTCACCATTGTTTTTCCTTATTGAAAAGTCGTGATGCTTGAGATGTCCATATTTTTCAGAATTAACGATGCTCTTAAAATCATTTTACACAAAGTAGATATTTTACATGCCGCTATCGTGACGTTCCAGTTAAACAAACTAAATAACTAATTTAAACAAAGTCACAAACTGTTTAGCGGTACACCGCTAACCGTTCAGTCATGACGAAAGAAAATATAGGACATTAATTAAGGAATTAAGTGAGTTTTTATATGGGACAATTTTACGGGCCAATCAACACGAATTGTTAGATTTTTTACATTTAATATGGTGTTAAGTGAGCCACAAAAAAACAAATTCGTTTCGCTTTCGATGTAAGTTAGAGCGAGACGGGTGATGGTGTTAATTGTTTGAATAATGTAATACGATATTTTTCTTTCGAATATAATTTCAATTGTTTATTTCTGTTGATAATTATATAAGGCTATACGTAAATATGTAACAATGAATGTAAAATTGCTGGTATGAAGTCAGAAACTAATTTTAACGTAATAAAAGAAAGTCATTGTATTTTTGAACTTAAACTTCTTAGTAGGCTTTGAAATTTTGATCGGCAACCGTTTTGTGTAACGAAAAGTGGTAGGTGTAAACACTGTGTCGGGCAGAGTGTTGAAATACCGGTTCTAATCTAATCATCGTAGTTAAGCAAAGCAACGCAGGCGCGGTTAGTAATGTTGGCTTTTTGTTTTATTTTTTTCTGTTGTAGTTCTTTACGACACATCGTTGTTATTTATAACGAGCTCACTTCGATGTGTATTAATTTTTTTTTAATTACAAGAGGCAAATGGAATCCATAAAATAATTAGCCTACGACAGTCTACGAAACTTCACATTCGCCACCAAACGGTCATAGTCCTATGCCGATATTTTCAATAGTTTTGACGTGATTGAGCTATAAAAGAACTTTATTTTCGTTATATATACGTAATAGATGTATTCATTAAAAGGTTAACAGTGGACAACAATTAATACATCGGTTGTATTGTCTTGTACAGTCTTGATGATTGCTAATATGTCATTGAAATCATCCATTGCATACTAATTTGACCGGATTTCATTATAATTGATTGCTTATTAAGTTAGTATAGAATTTGGGTAAGTATATACTATTTTGTAATTTTCATAAACCAAAATTATGGTATTTTTAATATTATTAGCTATTAAAAAATTCCTGATTAATAATTATTTCCAAACGATAAAGTAGATTCTATAAATAAATAAAATAATGATAAAGCTATCGTCTGCTTGTTTTATATATAAAGTAAACAACATTATCATAATTTGTTTTAATGATTGTAATAGTAACAAAAAGACTAATTCATTACGAATAAATAGTGTAAAAAAGTAATTCGAGTTTAATAAACGTGACAGTACAGGTCAATGACCAAAAAGATATTTCTGGTACGTACAAAGATTTAAATAGAATTTATGAATATTGAATAATGTCATCATTTCTTGGTCCGGATACATTGAAAACATATGAATATCGAAACCTTCATGTACATTGAAAGAGTATTTTTTACATGATAGTGTCTAGAATAAAGATGTGTCGAGTTTTTGGCGGGATCTTGGTCTGTCATGTAGTGGATTTTATATTTTATTCATAATCTTGTGTTATTTGACTCTATATTTTGTAAATTTGGTGGTGTTTTACGTAATATAGTTAGTTTATTGTGCGTAAGTGAAGTGAATGGAAAATAATACCACGGAGCATGAAATTCTGAGGTGCCAGAAAAACTCCCAGGAAGGTTCTAACAAGGGATCCACCATCTTGTTAGAATATTGACTCACACGACGCTTAATATTGAAATGATCGCACGACGCTTGTAATATTATTGACTACTCGACAATGGCAGTAATAATCTGAAAGATTGATTGCCAGAAATAAAGTGAAAAAAAGAGATGTGTCATTAACTAATGAAGATCCAAAATGAAAATCAATAACATTTTATTCAATTATCTGGATCCTGAAAAAGTGCTTACTACTTATGAACGTCAAAACTCTGTTACGTGTTCGAAAAACAAATCAGTCATCGAGAAGTCATTCTTGTTACAATTGTCTTTAGCAGACTATGGATATGGATACCAATTCCACTATGTACTACCGTTTTGTAATTAAAAATTGCTTGATATTGTAGTTGAGTTAATATTCCAGTAAATGTGTGATGTGCTTCGGACCTTTATCATAATTTTATTACCAAAGTATTATACGTAATATCAGAGTGCAATTTTATAATAATTCAATTTACGCTGCGTAAGACCATTGCAAATTTATGAGCTTCGGTCACGAAAATCATTTGCGGCTTTTTAATATCACTGAGTTAAATTAAACTATCTATAAAATAGATTTGTAAAGGAGGCGCGCCTTATTGTGTTCCGATTAACATTAAAAGAACATAAAACAGCTTTACGATACGTCAATTGAATAGAACCATTGTGGTTCATCGGGTGGAAGGTCGATGTCATTGCCAAGATCAGAATCAAGGTTTTTAAATTTGAAGCACGTTGCTTTGTACGGAGAAACATGGATGTTACGATGTTGTTTTTCTCATCTTATTTGCATATGAAGAAGAGCATTTTTTTATGTGAAACATCTATAGGCGGAGGGTAAATTGGATTGTTGTCGTGGCGACGCTTTTTTTTTCGAAATGAAAACGCTGTTGACCTGTAAAGGTCTTTACAGCTTCACCGAACTACTGAGGCGTGCACTGAAGGTACTCAGCCGATTTGGGATTTTTGGGCGACTAACTCAAGGGTGCACAGCGCACCTCGGCCTGGGCTGTCGTGGCGACGCAAAGCACGAAAATTGCGCTATTAAAGATATACTGAAAAATATTTGCAATCTGTCTTGTAGGCCACTATTTCTACTAGTGTTACGTGGCACGCGCCGATGACCTAGCGCCCTTTGATAAATGTCGCCAAACACACCACGCCAGTAGCTACTTGAATTTCTGTATTTAATAAAAATGAATATTTATGTAATCAAATAAATAAACAGTAATTATTGTATGGAATTAATTTGTAATTCTTTTAGCTTTATCTTTTCATTATGCCATAACTGATTCCTGTCGTAATCTGTCCTTTTATGCATATAACTTATATTAAACAATTTTCATGTTTCACATATGCCAGGCGTCCGGTGACGCCTCATTTGTTTTTTTTTTAATTCAAAATTATCAAAGCCCATAATCATTTGAATTGCTCCAGTAAATATACCCTTTAGAAGTTCTGCTTTGTAGCAAATGAGACTATATAATATGTAGCATAAAGTGTTTATTCAAGTAAGTTGGAGTAGCTTTAAGTAAATTGCCACGTGCTGCGTCCAATTTACATTTGATAGTATGACAGCAACAACAATTAAATCTATCAATAGGCAATAATCTAACAACCGAGACTATTAAAGCAAGATTAATTGCATATTCAGTAATTAGTTACATAATAAATACAAAAGAAAAGGATGCATTAATAAATGTTGCTTATATTAAAAACGCTCAGGAATTTTAAGTTTTTTTTTTTTCGTTTCAAGGTTTTTGAAGGTCGTAGGGCCACGTTGAAGCTATTACTGGTTTCAGTATGAATGGGTCGGCTCGCCCGAGATAGTAACACCCTCCCGCAGAATACCAACGTGAAGTAACAGTGCTCGCATTATTGCATTTCGTTCGGTCAGCGAGAGCGCCGGAGGCCCACCTCTTCTCTTCCCTTCTCTCCCCTCTCCTAACACAAGCTGGCAACGCACTTGCGACTCCCCTATTGTTGAAGGTGTATGGACGATGGTGATCACTTAACATCAGGTGACCCACCTGTTCGTTTGACTCCTATGATATAAAAAAAATAATTTAAATGTGACCCCAGGTATACCTAAAATGTATTTGATTGTGAATATAGCCGAAGGTTGTGAATTTTCTTTATCGATCGGACCGCGATCGCTGGTTGCTCACTTTGCCACGTTCCACGATCATTGAGAATACGTGGAGTGGAATATATGTATCTGACTGAGTGACGAACATTATCTACATAGTGAAGAACTCATTACAGTGACTCTTTGGGAATGAACCACTACGCCAGCACAACGTGAATGATGGTGACGTCTCAAAATAACGTCCCTCTCCGTGTATCGACCAAAAACGAAACTATATTTTATAAAAAAATTTTTACAAAAAAAAATTGAACCGACTTCGATATCAAAACTCATACGGCACTGAAAAGCGAAAAATAAATACATTATTAATTCAACCAAATAAAATAAAATATGAATATTTGCGCTACCTAATAATATATTTGAAATCGGTGCCAACCATATTTCATATCATCTACATACAACGTTTAGGTCCACTCTCGCGTCTATTTGTATAGTGTAATATACTTTTTTATACCTACAACAAATTAGAAATTTAGGTTGGCACCGACTTCCAATATATTATTAGGTAGCGCAAATATTCATATTTTATTTGGTTGAATTAATAATGTATTTATTTTTCGCTTTTCAGTGCCGTATGAGTTTTGATATCGAAGTCGGTTCAATTTATTTTTGTAAAAAAATTTATTTTTCCATTTTTAGTGTATATAAACATATTTATCTGGTTCTAATTAATTATAAAATAAGTTCATAACTTGACAAACAAACATGATATTACACCGTACTAGATCCATCTGCTCAAATTAGGTTGATTGTGAACGAATTTCAGAACCTCATCTTTCCTAATGTCCGTTTCACGGAAATTGCCTCAACAGTCATAACCCCACATGTAAGTCCTCGTCAAACGAGTCTTATGTACCCAAACACAAGACAGCTGCTGTAAGCCGTTGAGGAGTTCCATTCTTCATTTTCATGATCAACTCAGGATTGATTAAATGATATTCTTATCATTACAACAGGTTGTTCCAAGTTTTCATTAAAATTAGCTTATGGGGAAGTTCATTTATTCATATAAGCTTTATTCATCCCTTTATTTTCAACCCTTATGATTGGATTTTTTTTTAATTTCAAGAACACCATTCCCAGTTATCAAATTTCAAATAAAATTGTTGAAATCGGTTTCAAGTACACGAAAATACGTAGACACGAACTGGGTGAAAATCAAATAAACGATATTTAACCCCCTTAGGGGTTGAATATTTTATTCAAATTTATATGGGACCACCTTGGAGTATAGCCGAATCAAACAAAAAAAGAATCATTAAAATCGGTTCACAATTGACGGAGATATCGATTAACATACATAAAAAAAAAAAATACATACACCCGAACATATAACCTCCTCCTTTTTCGAAGTCGGTTAAAAAATACGTGTGGCACTCGGGGACTGCCGCGGTAAAACTATTGCATAGCATTTTTTATTAACTTATGCAATTATGACTATTTATTTATTTTATTTATGCAGTATTTTTTTTCCTTTGTTTTTTTTCTTTGATATTAATTCAAGTTACACTTTTTGAGCGTGGTGGCCGATAAGAAAACAATTTTTTTTCTTTTATTAAATAAATCAGAAGTTAATATTGTTCAAAATATTTTTATTATCTTACAATACATGTAGGTTATTCAGGAAAACTCTCTGTACACAAATTATACGAGTACAGATATTCACTGTTGTACATAGATGATAAATACCTATACACTAGTATACTTTCTCACAACCAGCTGATTACGTATTCGTCCGATTTCGGAGCAGCTCGTCTCGATCCGTGCGAGCTTTGTACAGTCGTACCATATATACGTTAAGCGAACGCTCGGCCGAGCTACATGGTAGGCAGAGTGGGGGTGTTAGGTTTTTTCGTTACGGAATTTTTGGATTCGGTCTCCACGCTCAAGGCCCGCGATAGAAGCTATGCAATAGCTTAAAATATCGTGAAATATAAACCTTATAAATTTTTTGCCGGTTGTTCTCCATGACTTGGTTGTGTTTCCAAAGCTATGGTAGCTTTGACATTCATTAGCGTTTTCTTGGGTCTTAAATTGAATAAAGTATTTTTGATTTTGAGTTTGAAAACCGAAATGCTAATGACGACTGGTGACTATTAGACATAGTGCCTTAGATGCGTGTTATAAATTAGCGTATTAAATACGCACTTCATTTCATTCTGTAGGTGGTAGAGCCACGCTGAAGGTAAGGTAAGGAAACCAATTTTCAGCATGAATGGATCACCTCGTCCAGGGTAGTACCACTCTCTCACAGAAAACCGTCGTGAAGTAACAGTGCTTGCATTATTGTGTTTCGTTCGGTCAGTGAGAGCGCCCGAGACCCATCTCCTCTGGCTTCCCCTCTCCTCTAACCCCTCTCCATTCCCCAAAACACAGGCTGGCAACGCACTTGCGACTCCCCTGGAGTTGCTAGTGTCTATGGACGGCGATGATCACTTAACAACAGCTTACCCGCCTGTTGGTTTGCCTTCTTTATGATGTAAAAAAAAAATCTGTTATAAATCTTTATGATGTAAAAAAAATATCTGTTATAAATTTTAACTTGTTTTTCTTCACTAATACTTAAAATATAAGCGAGGATAATTATTTTTATTTACATAATAAAAGATTGATAGTATGATAAGATGACATTTTAAAAGAATAACTGGTTTTCTAGAGGGTGAGCGTGATACTACTTTTGCATCCGTACTGATATAGGGAAAAGTCGTTTGATATATGTAAAAACGTCCTACCTCAATAGGGTCTTTATAGGGAAATAGGTACACATTTGGTCAACAAACATTTCCAAGGTTATCACTTAATCATATACGGTAGTGGCTACCTACATTTTTTAATGTCTACCAAACGGTTAGCATGCCATCTAGTGGTAAATAATTACAATTCCTTATAGATAATTATTGGATATGGTTTGTAAGTAAATAAAAAATAGTCGAGTTATAAGAAAATGGAACCTGTATAACACTATCGGCGTTATTACAAAAAAGTTAAATACGTACTGAATACTTGCTTTTGTTTTAAATGCATCGCTCGCTGAATGTTCGCCATCTTGCTCTTTTGTCTCGCTTTGGTTAGGTTAGACTTGCGAAAAAAGGATAACGCTAATATGCCTCGGGCGTGCGCGGTTCATTTAGAACGAAACCCTTTTAAAGCAGGTGTTTAATACGTATTTAACTTTTTTGTAATAACACCATACCTGCTTAAAAATATCAACATACTTATTTTCAGGCCGAACCTTAAAATGTTGTTGATGTATTCCAGCGCCATCTAGTAATGCATTATGTATTTGTTTCTATAGAATATTCTATCATTATATTCATGACCGTTTAAATTATATTATCGTCGTCGTTCGATTTTAATGTAATAAAAAAGCCTAAAACAGAACTTGCAACTTCAATCTTTTAATAACAATTACCCGATTGTATGATGAAGTCGCGGCCGGACATTTCTACTTACAGATATTTTACCTCATACATAAGAATTTACAACTAAATATATTTCAATAATTTTTAGTAGAACTGTCTGTCTATCCGTTTGTTTGAACTAGCATCACTGCTAAAGTATTGCAGTCACGATAAAACCTCACCGAGAAAATCATGACGCGTAGCCTCATGTAACATTTAGTCTCAACATTTGGTTTCATTAAAATCGGTTTACTTTATCAAAAAATATCGTACTTTTAATGACGACGCAACTTATGTCCGAGAGAAAAGTAGACGTCATTAAAAACAAAATTTGTAAAAAAACAAGTCTCGCAACTCAGTTCTTCTACCGTAAAAAGTTGTGAGATCCTTGTAATACCAAGTCGGCTACTTTATTAAGTCCCTATTTAAGGGACATTGTGCCTTAGTTATTACATAATTAGCTAACCTAACAACATCGTATAGTAACCATATCAATATAAAAAAATGTGTTTTAAATAAAATAGTTATTAAATAAAATTCAGGCTTCTAGTTTTATCCAAAATGAAGTTATAGGGAGTCGAAAGTGGCCTGAATTACTTCAAGAAAAGAATAATACGACTTAGCCGCTTTTTGGACTCGACTTGGCAGGGGCACTAACGTGGTGCCAGATAAGTAAATGGACTTAATACATTCGGATGATTTTTAGTAACTGTTTTTTTTTTACATTCCACGCGGACAGAGTCGCGGGCACAACTAATTTGATAGTAAATCAGTAAGCACAAGACGTGAACGTACGTAAGCAAGTTAAACATTTTTCTCACCTTCATGATTCAGGACTCCGTGAAAATTTGTTAAAATTACAATGTTAAACTATTTAACGTATTTAATGAATTAGGAATATTTACGAAACGTTAACATCTGTGACAAATGTCGACAAATTGAGGCCATCGACGTATCTTATTCTTGCGATTCCCGTTGTGGTTCGTACGCCTGTGTGGGAAAGACCTTTGTGTTTATTTTTCTCGCTATTTGCATGCTTAAAGTGATAATGACTTGCGAAGGTAAATGGTGATAATTGTAATTATTATACTAAATTGACATCTATCTTCTAACATGTACCTATATTATTACAGTTTACCTCTTACTGACTTAACTATTCAGTACAATCTCTAATATTCTTTTTAATACCCATCCAGGAATGTGTCTATGAAATTTATATTATTGAAGTGAAGATTTCTTTGAGCAGTATTTTGTTGACCGGTATTTTTGGCAGTAGATAAATCTATAATTTCGTGTTATAACATGTAGGTAAGCATGACCGCCCGTATTAGGTTTGTGCGGCTTGCGTCACTAGCGCCACGGGGTAGAGGAGCCTGTTTACATGTAATATTGAGATTTTGCAGCTTATCTTATGTTTGATTGGTCATTAGACTTTATAAAAATGCATTTAGTTTTTGCTCCGAGTGCCAATATATATAAAAACCACACTAATTTCAATAAACAGATTCAAAAATTTAAATATTGTCATACTTAATATAGAAATTCAAAAGAGAACATATTTATTTCATTGTTTTCAGTTTTCACACTTCTGCCGGCAGTTCTTATAACTGCATCGCCATTTTTTTTATTGTACTAAGGCGGTCGAACAATGCCTAAACTTTAAAATTATATTCAGTTAGTAATAAGTTGGTAGAACATATTTTTGAACTACACTGGATAGAAGACCGTATATTCGTACACGGCGGCCAGCACTTGCGCTTCCAACTCCCAGGGAAGGGAGCCAGCCAGCACCATGGCCGCCGCCGAGGACACCCGGTATTCTCTTATTACCCTCAACGCCACAGTGCGCTGCGCATTTCGCAATGCACGGATATTGGTAGCGTTAAGGGCGTCTACCCATAACGGTGCCCCGTAGGCAGTCATGGATTGTATGACCCCCATGTAGAGGTGGCGGCAGGCGGCACCCGGCCCCCCCGTGTTGGGGAGGAGTCGTCCGAGAGCCCCTGTCGCCCCGACTATCCGCTATTTTTTTTTTGGTAGAGGGCGTCCGGATCAGGGTGGGGGCCCATATGAAATACTTGGGCCTCATCCTGGACGGGCGCTGGCGTTTCGAGTCCCACTTTTCGGGGCTGGGACCGCGAATTGCTGGGGCGGCGGCGGCACTCGGCCGGTTGCTCCCCAATGTAGGGGGGCCGGGTGCCGGGTGCCGTTGACTCTATATGGGAGTCGTGCGGGCAATGGCAGCCTACGGGGCACCGGTGTGGGCAGACGCCCCCGGTGCCAATAAAGTGCGCGCGCTGCGTAATGCGCAGCGCACAGTGGCACTGAGGGCGATCTGGGCGTACCGCACGGTGTCCTCGCCGGCTCCCTTCCTTGGGAGATGGAGGCAAGGGTTCTCGCCGCTGTGTACAAATTCACGGCGGCGAGGAAACGTAGTGAGGAAGATATTGCGCTGCACATGCTTTCCGAGTGTGTTGCGTGGGAGAAACAGCGCCGCACTCTAACGGCGGCGGTTGGAAGGAATTTGTCACTGTCGAGTGTGGTCTCCGCCATGCTCGACAGCGAACAGGCGTGGCAAGCAATGGCCTCCTTCTGCGAGGAGGTCATCTCGCAGAAGGAGGCGGCGGAGAGGGCCCGCGAGGTGGATCCTCTGAGCGGCCGTCTCCGCCAACAGAGGACCGGGAGGAGTAGGCGGCGCTTTGCCCAACTCCTCCTACCACTGTAGCCGGACCTGAGGGGATGGGCCGGGGGGCTCATCTCCTCATTGCACAGGTCCGGCGGACGAGGGGAGACAGCTGGTGTGTACCCAGTCTGCCTCTCTATAGGTAGGAGCCCGGCGGCCACCTTCCGCCGGGCGGACCGTTGGGGCGGCTCTACAAGATTGAGTAGCAAGTACGATCCCTTGCCGCCCCAACGATTACGGTCTGACGGTACACCGCGAGGTTTTAGTCCGTGCGAGCCGGATATAACCCACCCTCTCCCCCGGGAGGGTGGGTATCCATAAGGGATTTCCCAACGTTAAAAAAAAAAGTGATGTAAGATTTTGTGTCACTGTATCGCACAATCAACGCACTCGAGAGCTCCACGCCAAAGGAATGGACCTAGGCTTGAACCGCTACCGAGGGAGAATTTATGGATAAGTTTCAAATGATTGAAGTAATCGAAGTATAACTAAAAGATTTATAAAGAATTTCTTTACATCCATTGATTGTATATATACTTTCTAATAATTTATGATTGTATTGTTAGTTATAAAATAAATAAAAAGTTTAGTATTGTTTAAATATTCCCAATTACATTTGAACAGATTTACACTCATTTACTAACAGCTTATTCAGATAAATGACAAATATACTTGGTATGTATTGTATTTTAAAATTAGCACAGGGAATGAAGCGTTTTCCATGAATCAGAATTCCTAATGAATGATTCTTTTTCTATTTTGTCTGAGGTATGTTTTAAATGTATTTAAAAATAAACTCAATTTCTGTTAATTTATGCTGCTTCTCACTCATAACATTATTATGAGTGATACAAAACAAAGCCAGTTTAAAGATAAATAATGCTAATTAGAATAAACAATTTATTTACTCGTAAATAATTTGCGAAGTGCTAAAAACATGAGACTTGTTCCAAGTGTAATTTATTATTTAAACAAATTAGACTGCATTTTATATGCAAATTATTATTTTTTTGTATAGAGTCAGTGGCGTCGCAAACTATTACATAAAGCAAAAGATCTGGTCCAATGCAACGGAGAAGGCGATTGTCGTACCAAAAGAAATCATATTATTTTTCGTGAATTAAATATGTAAACGACGACATCAGTAATTAAAGGCTAATTTACAGGACACGATTTGGAGACGGAGGCCGCAGGATGTTTGCGTACAAACTGTCATATAATGAAGCGTGATTTAACAAAAAAATCATGTTTCGTTTAAATTCGCCTTGAGTTGTGTTTATTATGTGACAATTTTGTTAAGCTTGGTTTATTTTGTTATGTTACCTTTATGTACGTATGTCGTGCACACTTTATTATTATCAAAATAATTAACGTGTAAAGTACGTAACGTGTAGAGGTGGTAGCGAGGGTCGTGGGAGAATTATTCCTCGACCCTCTACTGCTAACAACTCCCTCCATGCCTCGGGTGGAAGTTGAGGAGGTTTATTAAGAAGATTTATTATTTTACTATAATAAAACTATAACAAGGCCAAATCTGCACATTAAATATTTTTTGAAAATTTTAATTGTCGTAGAGTTTGTTATTCGATATAGAAGCCAAAAATAATCTTTTTACAATTTTTGTCTGTTTGCCTGTCTGTCCCTGTGAACACGAATCACTCCGAAAGTACTGAACCAATTTTGACGAAACTTGACACAGTGGTAACTAATATTACAAGAACACAGCTAGAATACTTTTTATTCCATAAAATGCAAGGAGTGCCCCAGGATAACAGACGAAATAAAAAAGAAAATAGTTAATGAAATTCTTAATGGATTTTGGTATTTTTTCTTTGTGCTATATATAGCAGACAGATTAGCTAAAAAAATGAGCTATATTTCATATTTTTATCGTTTTATATTCAGGGAATCCCTGGTACCACCGATCCGTCGCCAATGCTGGGAAGACATTTATCGGGAACACATATAGGTTAGTTTTTATTTTATTTGGACTCTGTAGGTGATGCTATGAACGGTCTCTTGAGCGTAGTTTAATAGATCTCTCACATACAAACTAGGTATATGTTTGAGTGAGTCCCTGTATAGTTCGGATGTACAATTGAAGACGTTAGATATCGCTGCAATCAGGATTAAGGTTTATTAAGATTTTTTGCGTTTAAAAATACATTTGAAACAGGTAATAATCGATTTGGTACAGACGAAGTTGTACGGGTCAGCTAGTTATAAATACATGGTTGGGTTTGTATATTTCTTATGCTTTGACGCTTAAACTACTGAACCGATCATGATGAAATTTTTTATACGCGTTGTAAATTATGCTAAAAAAGTACGGTTTCCAAGAGGTAAATCAAATCTATATCTCTACGAGCGAAACCACGAGCAAAAGCTAGTCCTAAGATTGAATATTTTGTTAGGCTCATATTATACTTTTTAAATGTTATATATTCACACTTGAATTCATTTCTATATTACCTTCATTAGGTTGAGGATGCAATACATTTTTATGCAAAACACAGTAAGGTATGTGTTCTGTACAATGTCGAAATAAATAAATATATCTTATATAGGTATGCTATAATTATTGTCAAGTACAATTGCCATACCGTTTCATAATTGAATTAATTGGTTTAATTTAATTAAACCATATTTTAATTTATTGTTTGTTTTTATGTAGAGGTTTTACTTAGATTTAAATATTTGGGTCATCTATGCAATAAATTTTAAAGTTACGTGTGTACTGGAATTGTCTTTGCAGAGTTTAAAATTTTCTATTATTTATATTACATCAAAACCGCTTTAGAATACATTAAATTATTTTATTGAATAGAAAAAGAAACTAAAATCTCGCGTATACTTATTTGTTTTGTTTCATATTCGGTTTTTACTAAATACACTTTTATTAATGACACATACGGTTCATAATAAAAGAGCAAGCTGGACACCTGTATATTGGCAATAATAAACATGTTTTTTCAACAATTTATCCGCAATTTATGATACTATTATATAAGTATGTAATAATATGAACAATAAGCCAATTTTAGCTATGCTGTAATGAATAAATTAATGTATGTTTTTGTGTTCAGAAGCAAAGTAAAATTTAATCGTTTAGAATATGAAAGTAAACTGAATTTAAACCTGAAAAAGTATTTTCTGTAGTCTAGAAAATATGCCATCAGACGCTTAGTAAAAGGTATTTACACTTTTTTTTTGCTGTGAAGTAGGAAGTTGTGGAATCCGCTTATTATTAAGTGGTTACTGCAAATGTATAATCAACCGCAATGGGACCGCAGTTAAGCCAGTTGAATTGCTACTCCTAAGGATTCTTTTCTCTTAAAGTTAAGTATTAATCAGACGTATACTAAAAGAAGAAAAAGATATAAAAAAAATCTGAATGATAAAAATGTCATGCGAACATAACCTCTTAAACATTTGAAGGTCGCGTGTTACAAAAAGGCTAAAGAAATTATGTTAATATAATGCTAGAAGTTTTAAAAATCCAATAATTATTATGAGATGCTAGATATTCTTGACACATATAAGGAAAATTATTATTTCCTGTCCATATATCATCACAGATTCAGCTAACCTATCCACGGGTAAGGATACATCCGTTTGTATCCATCCTCAAAAACGTTGGAACTTTTCCTTATATCTTCCTCGGACGATACCGGAATTGTAATATCTTCTAGAGATATCGTAGTGCCATGTGTATATGGTAATTCTTTTCTCGTTGAATAAGTACATTTTTAATCGGTATTCAAAATCATAATACTTCATGTAATTTAGGCCCTGAGAAAGCTCTTGTGAACGTGAAAGCTATCACCAGTTCGGAAAAACAACCCAGTCATCGAGAAGAATCGGCATGAAACTCGACATTGTTTGTCTTTTCCTGATACATGTTTTCACAAACATAGATGGGTATATTCGTGGTACACGTAATCCAGTTAAACTGTAAGGCCTTGCTAGGCCAATATCAGAGTCGATTTGAAAAAAAAAAAATTGGTAGGTTCACAGAGATTGCCATAATTTCAATTATTTTGCCGTAATGTTTTTGTAGGTGGTAAAGCCACGCTGAAGCTGTTACTGGTTTCAGATTGAATGGGTTGTCTCGCTCGGGGTAGTACCACCCTCTCACAGAAAACCGACGTAAAGTAACAGTGCCTGCATTGTTGCGTTTCGTTCGGCTAATGAGATAGCCGAAGGCCCACCTCCTCTTCCCGCTCTCCTCTCCTCCCTCTTCCCTCAAATACAAGCTAGCAACACATTTGCGACTCCCCTAGTGTTGCTAGTGTCTATGGATGGTGGTGATCACTTAACACCAGGTGAACCGCCTGTTTGTTTGCCTCCTATGATAAAAAAATGGCACCATCGTTCACATATTTCACCCGGTGTTAAATTATCTACACAAAAGGACATGGCAATTGGTAGCTTTAAAATGAGACTCGATCTCAAATGTAACTTTAGAATCAGACAGTAGCTTGGCAATAGATTTTCAATCTGATTATGGTAACCAAGGTAGCCTAGAAAGGCAGAAAGTGTAACACAACACCTGTTGATGTGACTATTTCATTAATTAAAATCTTCACCTTCCTCCTAATCCAGTTGTCATGTGACATCCCTGAGACGAGCGAAATTATTTATAACGTTAAAACATAGCATCGTTCGTCATTGGCAATTCACCTTAAAACTGAAATGGTCACAGAACATTTTGCATCAGAGAAATTTCCTTCCACTAACGCTCCGGTTATAAAGTAAACAGGTTTTCAAAGGGTCGTCAACACATGTGTGTTACAATCATCCATAAGTTACGGTGACTGCTTACCATTAGACGACCTTTGCACTTGTTTGTCAGTATTGTGGTAAAAATTATTGCCATCTGAAGTTCAATTATCCGCTTACATTTTTCCTGTTTTTATTTAGAAGTAGCTATTACCCGCGACTTTGTCCGCTTGAAATTTAATCTATACATATAATAAAAATGAAGTGTCTGTATGTTACAGCGAAATAAAATTTTTTCACTGATTGGGTATGAACGTATACACGCTAATGATAACAAAAATACAATTTTTAAAATTTTTGTTGCTCTGTCTGTCTGTTTGTTCCGGGTAATCTCCGAAACGGCTGGACCGATTTAGACGGGAATTTCACTAGCAGATAGCTGAAATTACTGCGGGTGACATAGGCTACTCTAAATTAGACTAAATGTTAACCGCGGCTTTGTCTGCAATGCTATCTCCAAACGGATGGACCGATTTTCATAGAACTTTTACCAACAGATAACGGAAACCATAACAAGTAATTTAGTATATTTTAGTTTAAACTAGCTGTTAACTGCGGCTTCGCCCGCAGTACTATCTCTAAAACAGTTAAACTGATCTTCAAGAAACTTTCATTGGCAGGTAACTGACTTTATAAAAAGTAATTCAAGTAATTTTAATTTATACTAGGCGTTAACCATGGCTTCGCCTGTAGTACTATCTCCAAAACGGTTTGACCGATCTTTATGAAACTTCGATTGGCAGATAGCTGACCTTATAAAATGTAATTCAAGTTATTTTAATTAAGACTAGCTCTTCATCGTGGCTTTCATTGGTAGACAGCGAACCTTATAAATAGTAATTGAGGTTATTCTGTTTTAGACTAGCTGTAACCCACGACTTCGTCTGTATGAAATTTAGCAAATATATGTTGTTCACTGTAATCATATGCGTATTTACCGCGCTTTAGTATATAAAATAATTAATATATATGCAAGATTCAAGACGTCACCATATTCATTGCTTACAATTTAATATAATAATAATTATTAACAATTTTGAAGATAGAAAAGGTATTTCTAATAAGATATTAGACCATAAACTTATTGACAATATTGTCACATTATATCATTATCTATTTTAAGTCATTTTTTCATTAGTTCTTTTTACAGTGTAAGTGAGCGCTGAGGTAGTTAAATGGTTCCAAATATGTTGGTTATGATAATCCTCATTAATTACACTGTTAGTATCTATATATCTAATGTTAATCTTACAATAGTTATTAAAGAACATTTCTATAATTGTACATAGTTTCATAATTTAATAATTCTTTAATACAATTAAAAAAAACACGTGCGGAGCTGCGGGTACAGCTAGTATAAAATATATTTTGTGTAAACGTGCAGGGGTTTGCCCTGTTTCGAACACTACATTTTTAGTTTATTACAGCTGTGCCCGTGACTCCGTCCGTGTGGAACCTAATGTTAAAACAGTGACTACTAAACCAATTTAAATGTATTAAGACCATTTACTTATCTATTTTTCTCTCGTACTTAAGTCGCGTCGTCATTAAAATTACAATAACTTTTGACAGAGTGAACCGATTATTGACAATAAAAATCAGTGATAATATATTTTGCTTTTAAAAAGTTTGAGATTGAAAGGTTACATTTTATGATTTTGATGTCAAATTGCCATGTCGAATTATTGTTAAACAAGAAAATAATATATGTAACTCTAATCCAATCACAGAACAAACATTTGAAGCAAAAGGAGTTAGGGTATAAATTCCTTATCTTTATTCAAAGCTATATGATAGCCTCCCATATTATTGAAGTTGTACTTATTTTGGCGCGATAGGAAAAAATGATGAGAGTAATTTATACGACGCGCGCCCTCACCGTCATGAAAAACCGACACTCGTAAGTTAACTATAATCATCATTTTGTTTCTTTTACAAACGTAGAATAAGGCGAAAGAGAAAATTTTTAACAAATTTTTATCTTGTAACGCCAAAGAAGTATAACTTCTAACGCGTCTACACAAGTACACAAACACACACTTTTTTTTAAAAATAAAACATATATTTAGATGTTTTAACTTGTATCATGTTTATATTTAAGATATGAAATATCCAAACATAATTTTATTTGCTTCAACATTGTTAACATAATTTCAAGCAAAATACTTTATATGGACGCAATATTAAGAAATAAATTAAAAAGGGTCTAAGATGTTTCGTTCCAAGAATTGAGAGTCGATGAACAAAACAATATGACTATTTTGATTATGAGATTCTCCTTTTAAGCATTCCATATCTTACTGAACTTGTTTTAGTCAAATTTTAACAAACTGTCTACACTAATTTATGATTAAATAAAAGTTTTACTAAGTAATTATGTTATTCTTAATAGTTACAACAGCTAATTTCAAGGTACTTACGACAGAAATAGGTATAACACATTATCGCCATAAAAATATTGTGATGCGGGCCGAACCCGATACTTTGACATTGCAGTTTGTTCTATAATGTCCTAGAGTTACGTATCGATAATGATAGAAGAATTTATTAATATTCACTGCATAAGCAGCAGTTATAAAACTTCAATAATGCGTATAATATTCCATTTAAAAGGGTTATAGGTTGATAAAAAGGGTGGCTGTTTTTTTTTCTATGTCATAGGAGGTAAACAAACATGCGGGTCACTTGATATTAAGTGATCACTGCCGTTTATAGACACTAACAAGTGCATTGCCAGCCTGTGTTTGGGGGCAAGTGGGAAGGGAGAGGGGAAAGGCATTGACCGAACGAAACGCAAGAATGCAAGCACTGTTATTTCACATAGGTGTTTCTGTATTACGGGGTATTACTACCCCGAGGGAACCGACCCATTCATGCTGAAACCAGTAAAAGCTTCAGCGTGGCTCTACCACCTACTAAAGTATTCTTGTAAGTAAGTAATTCTTATACGTATTCTTGATAAACCAAATTTTATTTATTTATTAAGGTTACCAACAGAGTCAATATCAATACATCATTACTATAATAAAGTGTACAGTTCAACGTTATAGCTAGATATGTCCCTACTTACAGGCAACAACAGCATGCATATGAAATATTATTAGTCTATAATGTTATTTAAACAATCAAGAAGTTAACAAAACAGTATAAAGTAAAATAGTTGTAAATGAACCTATAAAGCATTAAGAAAATTATATAATATTAAATCGTTAAAAATTATTTAAAATATATATCATATATATATACATATCGTAATCAGTTACACTTTTTAAACACTAAGAGCATATGATTTTTTGATAGTGGTAATGTTTTCGAAGAAAATATCGTCATTATTTGTAGTATTCTTAGATGCGAGGTTATATAGTCTCATTAATCTATTTAATGGGGAGAAATGACCCAGATTCGTGTGAGATCTTTTCTCACAAAATAGTTTGTATTTCCCTGATCGCGGTATCCGAGAAGGTAACGTAATACTAATTTGTGATAAAAGTAGTGGCACGTCCAAGATGCCATTTACCAATTTAAATAAAAATATCCTGTCCAAAAGTTCTCTTCGATCTTTAAAGGTTAACATCTTAAAATATTTTAATCGGTTGGAATAGCTTTTAAGTTTATTAGTTAGATTACAACTGTATGTCAAGTGCCATAGAAATCTTTTCTGCACGCTTTCAAAACGACCTTTGTAGACCTCATAGTGCGGATTCCAAACCGTATTACAGTATTCCAGTCCAGATCTAACAAGAGCGTTATATAACAGAATTTTAGTCTGAGGAGTCTGAATTCTTTGCTGTTCCTCAGGACAAATCCTAATATTCTGAAGGCGTTTCTTACGATTACATCGATATGTTTGTTAAATGTTGAAAGACGGCGGTGATCACTTAACATCGGGTGAACCGCACTTTCGTTTGCCTCCTATGACATTAAAAAATGGTGATGCATACTATTTTGGCATTGCAACATAGAACTACCAATATCCAGTATTTCATAAAAGGCCTATCGTTCATACCTGTCGCTGTTTACATTATGTTTTAAATTTAATTTAACACTAAATTACCGTTCAAAGTGTATAGTCATTCAGATTACACAGAAATTTATATGTGAAACTTAGAAATAAAACAAATTTCCCTACGTTCATATGTTACTTTGACGTAGATGGTTTTGTCACAATGCTTGGGATTACTATAGAAATCTATCCACGTTCGATGAACGTTAACCAATACGGATATTTACGGCAAAATGTCACTTCATTACGTCAAGTGGAGACTGCAAATGAACTGGGCTGATTTAACTATGACGCTATCGCGAAGTAAGGAAAACGGTAACAGTAAACCAACAAAATTAATTATGTTTCAAAAGGCGTATTAACAATGATTGGTGTAAATTACTTAATTCTGTAAATTATCAACAATTGTAAAATCAGTAATGATATAGGGTACTTTCGTATTAAATGCACAGCGCTCACCGACCGCTGCCGGCTCACGTTATCTTTACGCAGTTTAACTGGTTTGGTTTGGTTAAACCGAGATGAAACTGTTTTGTTTTAACTTAAAAATCATCAAGTTAGTATTATACGAAATGGTACTTTCGTATTAAATGCACCGCACTCGCTGAGCGCTGCATGTGAATTTATAAAATTGAGGAGTTGTCCTAAGTATGGTCAGTTGATAGTAAATTGTTAATCGTGAGACTCGAGTTCGAAGGTCTCTTATGCCCGTGCGTTTTGACTTAAACACCACTCGAGACATAATACTGTATCGGGCTTTTAATAAAAATTATCTCACACATAAAAAGTAAAAATATTTTGTTGACTGGTAGAACTACATCGCCGATGTGCGAAATTCTTCCATAGGATAAAAACCTTCTTTAAATGAAGAGGAGAAACCAGTTTAAGAGGCCAAAGTTTTTACATTTTTCGTGCCTTTTTTAACAGACATTGAATAATCAGAATGCGTTTGACCTTAAAGAATTGATAGATTGAAGTACACTTTGTAATCTTTACAATTAATTTCCGTTGGAAGTAGTTATGTTAAAAGCCATCCGTGGACGATAGCTGTTATAGTTTTATTGGTATTGGGGAATCTGGAAGATACATTTTTTTTCAGAAATCATCAGAATATTTGTTTTCTTATTTTCATAGATTTTCGAAGAACATGAAATAAATTTTTATCTTTACATTGAAAAATACATAGCTTTTAAAGTGCTTCAATAAAACGTGATGTTTTTATAATTTTTGCATAAAAAAATAATAACTTTTCGAGCTAGAATTACCACGAATTGACAAAAGTATTTTCGAAAAAACGCGTATTAAAAAGTACTGAAAACAAGAGACTTAGGGCGGTAATAAATGATATAAGCTATTAAATGGTTAATCGGTTATTCCAGCATCATATCACCTGTCTTCTTTTTTAAAAACGTCCACTGGGTTTGCATTTCCTCTTGAGAAACTTAAATTCTCATGACTAAAATAATAAAAAACTACCAGAGCGACCGCACTGAATTGTCAGGTGTTAATTTTTGAGATGATAGTATCGGAATTAATTAGAATTTTGTTTTGAAATAAAAAAAGTAGTTTCTTTAAAACGTTTTTCGACGTGAAGTAACAGTGCCTTGTTAAGTTTGGTTCGGTCAATGAGAAGGCCAGAGGCCCACCTCTCCTCACCTTCCTCATATCCTCTTCCATTCGCCTCTCCTTAACCCCCAACACAGGCTGGCAAGGCACTCGCGACTCCTCTGATGTTGCAAGTGTCTATGGACGGTGGTGATCAATTAACATTAGGTGTCCCACCGCTTACCTCCTATGATATTAAAAAAAACATCTAGTTTTCCCCTCTTAAATAAAGGAATATAATCAAGCGATCACAAAGATGACTCAACATATATTAACTAGTTAGATATCGTAAATAGAAATGTTTACTATTATACCAAACAAGCTAGATCGCCTTAAAATTGCAAGTCGGTCATGAGCAACATATGACACCGGTAAACAGGTCTAATGCTATTTGTTATGTATTAATACATCCGAGAGAATTAAAGTTTTCATATAAACTACCACAATTATAAAATACACGTTCTGTTAAAAGAAAAAATTAATTCAATTAAAAATTAAACAGATTATAAATATTTGGATCATTAATCAATGAATTTAATAAGGTTTAATGAAAGCATAATGTTATTTATATAGTCCCCTATAATTTTTATGAATGAAACATCGTTATATTAGTGTTTTAAAACATAATTGTCACCTTCTACTCGTACGTTACAACGTAAACAAAAATTTTATCTAGGAATAAACTGCTAATAAGATATTTCCAAAATTGTAGAAAATACTAAATAGTCGGTAGTCCGCTGAAGCTGTTAAGACCTTGCTTGTTCAATAACGTAGTCATTTCGCGAAAAAAAAGTGCATGTGTACTTATGTACACGCGTTAGGAGTTATACTTCTTTGGCTTAAACAAGATAAGAATCTTTTCAAAATTTTTATCTTTCGCCTTATTTTACGTTTGTAGAAAAAAATAACACTAAAAATAGAAAGAAGGTATTTAATACATTGAAAGTTTTAATACAAAGAAATACAAACAACAAATACAAAGAAATAAAATGTTGACTATAGCTAAATTCAGGGTGTCAGTTATTCGTGACGGTGTCCGTGTGCATCGTAATAACTTCAGGGTGTTTGTTTTTCGTGATGATGTGCGTGCGCATCGTAATAATTTCAGGGTGTCGGTTTTTCGTGATGGTGTGCGCACGCATCGTAAAAATATACTCTCTTCAATTTTTTTCCTAACGCGCCAAAAGAAGTATAACTTCAAAAACCAAGTAGTTGAAAATAGCTTAATTTATGCACTCCTATAAATAAAGAATAGAAATAAGTCAGATCTAGATAGGTCTAAACGAAAATACAAGGCAAATCTGTGATCAATAAGCCTAAAAAAAGGTAAGTTTATTGAGAATAGCCATAACATGTCTAACATATATGTAACAACTGTGTAAATACTAATTATCTTAATGTAGTACCAATTCGCTAAAATGTTCTTTGAGCGATCGTTAAATTTCCATGATCATGAAAAATAAATGTGTTCGTCAGTTATACATACATTATTTATAATTACCAATTGGCAACCTTTTGTTTTAGGCTGCTCTTCATACGGTAATTCCTAAATAACATTCAATTGTTTTAGTCGCGTCCGTAAATATTAAAAATTATTGTTCAGTATTACGATGTATACTTGTCATGACCAATATTTTATAGGTCAAGTGGTCCTGCACGCACTGTTACGTCACCTCGGTGTTTCTGTGGGTCGGGTGGTACTACCCTGGGCGAGCCGACCCATTTATGCTGCAACCAGTAATAGCTTCAGCGTGGCTCTGCCACCTACAGGGCTATATCTGAAAGTCCCGTTTACCGTGTATACCAACCATCTCAGACAACAAGCCATTTAACACAAGGTGAGTATGTTTCTTTATTTAATAGATTGTAGAGTTTAACCATAACCCCATCTAAAATTTAATGATGTGATTTAAGATGGTATATACCTAAATTTAGAGAAGACTGGCTCTCAATTCCAGCTACTGGAACACACCAAGAGACTTTTTGCGACATATTTTCAATTGAACCACGCTGAAGCTATTACTGGTTTCAGCATGAATGCGTCGGCTCTCCCAGGGCACCCTCACACAGAAATACCGACGTGAATTAACAGTGCTTGCATTATTGCATTTCGTTCGGTCAGTGAGAGCGCCGGAGACTCACCTTCTTTCCTCTCTCCCTCCCTTCTTCCCACCATTCCCCCCAACACAGGCTGGTAACGCACTTGCGACTCCCTTGGTGTTGCTAGTGTTTATGGACGGTGGTGATCACTTAACATCAGGTGACCCGCCTGTTCGTTTGCCTCCTGTGATATAGAAAAAAACTAGACGGACTCAGAAAAAGCCCGTCACAATTCAAAATTGATTATGATGGAAACTAAAGTCATATACAATATAAGATAATATTTTTGTAACATTAAGTCTTAGATGCGGTGAAAAGAACTCTCAAGTAGATATGATACTACAATATTTTGTATTAACCTTTAATTTCAAATATAAATATTTATTAGCGGGCTATAAAATATTAGCTTGTTTATGTGATAAATTAAAAATCTTTAACAATCCGAATACGTAAATTCCAAGGACCGGCATTCGCTTTAAAAACATAGAAATAAAAAATACTTCTGATATATGGCTTTGCATTATCCAAATGTTTATTGTTTAAGACTTCATTACATCCTATTTACTCTTTGACTAATATTAGACACAAGTCTACTTTATCAGTAGTAGTATTAACTTATTTCAAAATATATAGAAGAAGTATTTGATAGAAATTGAAAGAAATAGATATGACATTACGTATTTGTAATTACTAAATGATATAAAAATCACTTCATAATATACCTTGAAACAACAATACCTCGTGCACATCGATTAGTATTTATAACTTTCATGTTTACAAGGAAAATAGTCTGTGAAGTTGATCAATGATTTAAACGCAATAATCACACGACAGTCACCGAGTAAACAATAGGACTCTATAATCTATATTTATAACTGCACAGTAGTTCTATTTAATCTATACATATAATAAGAACGTAATTCTAACATATCTGTACTTTTCGATTTTACTGAAAAAAATTGTAGTACGGGTCTAGAATCATTTTTAGAAATGGCCGTATGACTGCTTCTATGAACCCGTATCACTGATAAAGTACTAAGTTTACAATAAAACCGCGTCAAGAAAATCGTAAAACATATACTCGAGAGTAATTTAGTCTTTGGTTCATTAAAATCGGTCCACTCTATCACAAGTTATTGTAATTTAAATGACCACTAGAGTTAATTACGAGAGAAGAGTAGTAATCTATATTAATATTATAAAGCTGGAGGGTTTGTATGTTTGATTGAACGCGCTTAACTGAGTAAATACTGGTCCGGTTCGAAAATTATTTCAGTGTAAGACAGCTTATTTATCGAGAAAGGTTATAGATTATATATCATCGCGCTAAGACCAACAGGAACGGAGCACCAGTGAAGAATGTTTCAAAAGCAGCGATTTTTAATATTTATTTTTTTATCGGCCATATCAAATACGCTTATTAGTAACAAAAATTTGCTCAGAATATTTGTAACTAATCAAGAGGTACATCTACTAAAAATTATTGTAAATATTCAGTCTTCTTAACAGTTATTAGTCACGAAATTCATAAAAACGATGTATCTCAAAATCCTATCCTTTAGCAAAAAGAAGGTAAACTATGATGAGGATATTAGTAAGAATATTATTGAAGTATATTTCTACACAAGGAATACCCCAATTGACGTAGAGAGTAATGTAACAAAGGTAGTTAATAGATAAAGTGTGTGTTGTTTTAAGTACATAGCCAAGACGTACGTGTTCATGATTATTGTTATAGATTAAAGAATTCAGATATAGAGAAGAGATTACGAAGGTAGACTACTTTTTAACACTTCCTGTCTTGTTGTCGCTAATAGTGTTTTATTTCGGATACAAGTATGTGTTCTGTTCATTTGTATGTCAAATGACTAAATATTACATTATTAAAATTGTGATTGTTGTTGTTATATCGTGCGTTTTGAATTTATTGGAGTGATAACCTCTTTAGGCGCATTGAGCGGTATTTTTGGCAGGACATAAAATGACTTCGCGTCATGACATGCTAGCAAGCGTAACTGACTATACTCGTATTGCGCTTGCGCGGTTGGCGTCAAACTAGCGACGTACATTATAGCGGCTCGTGTACATCTAAGATTGATATTTTGTATTGAGATTTAGCGGTCCATCATAATTATGTTTGATAGACTTTATTGGTATGTATCTGATTATTGCTCCTAATTGTTTAATTGAGAATAGAATTTCATTTCTGTCGACAGTTCTAATGACTGTCTAGATTTTTTTTAAATATAAAGTTTGCGAATAATGTCGTAAAAGATAAAACTCATCAACTAAATGAAGTGACTGATTATTAGAATATTGAATTCTGCGCGTGTAATGAAACATGTAGCTGAAATCAAGTGACTTTACTAACCAGTAAAGTAAAGTAACCAGTAAACTAACAAGTAATTCTAATGTTGCTTTTAGAAATGCTACATCCTCCACCTTTTTAAAGTTCACCCCTTGTAATATAACATATTCAAAAACAATGAGGGTTTAATTATTAAATTGTAACTTACATAGTTTTTGCAAAATAACCTTTGCACTTCATTGTATGAAATTTATGAAATGAATTTTATGAGTGATTCTTATGTAATTTTTATAATAGGTTGTTATTATGTAGTTAAGTATTTGATTAAATGTTAATCTAAATGTAAAGGGTGACGTGTCTATCTACTTGATCTCGCGTATAAATTTTATGATTGCTTGTTAATTTATCTTAAACGTGGAATGTGTGCTTCTCTTAATTTGTTTATTCGACTAATCACTAAAAATAATTGTAGCTAGGTATTATTTTCCTTTTTTACGGGATAATTCATAAGAGTGTTTTATCTTTCTTTAATTTTTTTGTGATACTTAGGAATCTAGTTTTTTGTGAAAACGTGTGTTTTGTGAATGTCGTGGTTTTAATAGTTTATTTGCATAATAGACTGTATATTTATTGTGAATGTCAAGGATTAAGATGTACCTATTTATTAACTTTATTTTATAGCTTTTGTATGCTTCTTTTACTCTTTTATTAAATGTCTACGATACTCATATTATTTGAAATGCTTCAAACAATGTTTTGTTGTTTCAAACAATTAAACAATTAATTAAATCTTTATGATACAAGTTATTTAATTCCTTTATCTAATAGTCCTATATTTAGCCTTTTTAAAAACGAATTCAATCATCTTTAACATTGGTTTCACGATAGGTTTAATTTTTATTCCATACTGCACGATTCTTACGAATCCTACGTTTTCGTGCTATAGTAGGATTAATAACTAAACTCGAAAAGTACTCGCCACGGATTCTGTCGGTATTGGATAGTCCATTTCTCTAAGTTTAAAATCTAACAATATCCAAGAGGTCACTTAAAATTAGATTAATTTATGAGCAAAAAAAAACCACCGGTTATGGTTTATACTACCGTCGATAGAGATTTGAATTTAATTCGATATTTTTGGACTCCATTTATATGATAACCTAACGATATTGAATGAGTGATATAAAAGCTTGTCAAGTCGGTGTAAAAACATCCAATTCCATTGAGAATCCGGCTCGAAGAGCCAATGTTTACGGAAATTTTGTTGACCCGAAAGACACTGCTGTAAATGTAGGTGGTAGAGCTACGCTGAAGCTACGCCACAGTTTCAGCATAAATGGGTTGGCTTGTCCGGTGTAGTATCACCCTCTCACAGAAAATCGACGTGAAGTAACAGTGCTTGCTTGCAAATTTGCGTTTCGTTCGGTCAGTGAGAACGCCCACCTCCTTTCCTCCCTCCCTTACTCTCTCCTTGCCGTCTTTTCCTATTCACACCCAAACACAGGATAGCAACGCACTTGCCACTCTCCTGGTGTTGCTATTGTCTATGGACGGCGGTAATCACTTGACATCGGGTGACCCGTCTGTTCGATTGTCTCCTATGATATAAAAAAAACTTTGACCATCAACATGACCAAGATAATTTGAGGACAACAAGACAACGATTCAGACAACGCTGATAAAAAAAAAATGCTATGGAAATATGAAGATACAAATTATTTATTAAATCCATCTACATTAGAGTTAAATATTTGGAATACATAAACTCCGACGATATTATTTTAGGCGATGTTTTCGGAAATGTTGTTGACTCGAAAAACACTTTGTTTTTGCCCAACACGACCAAGACGATGGAACGAAAACAAGACAAGGAGTAGAAGACGAGGACAATTATTTATTTTGGATACCTCGTGAATGGATTATTGAAATCCCATCGTCGGCGCTTAGGTATTATACCCTAATATTAAATCCTAATGTAGATACATTTTTGAGTAATTTCTTTATTCATATTTCAACAGTGTATTCTTTTTTACTTTAACTATTGATTGAACTCTAATATAACTGTATTAATATGAGATTAATATATATTTGAAAGATACAATATTTAAGTGAAACATACACATCACTTGTAAAAACAATTCAATCAAGTAAATACTGATAAATAGAAGGTGATACTCTCAAGTGATGCAACGGTATACGTCAATAATTATCTCAGGTTTTTATCGAGTCGTGGAAAAATTGTCACAATGGGATCTGTTTTATATTCAACTTCTTTCTTTTATTTGTAGTAACATCATACTATCATAAAATAACCCTTGTTAGACCAATGTTGGATAACATTTCCTAGGGTTTACGACTATGGTCGATTTTGTACCATTAATTATTTTCAACTATCCATTACATATTGCAAAACAAACTCCTCTGTCACGTCTGTCTGTCTGTCTGTTCGCGATATATTCAAAAACTACTGAACGGATTCTCATCCGGCTTTCACCAATAGATAGAGTGATTCACGAGGATAGTTTAGGTTTGTCTAATTTTTTTATTATCAGGGCGGATTATCGTCTGCCGAGCTTGCTAGTATAGTATATCTCAACGATCTATCTAAATGACAAACGTGCCAAACTACTACAGCCTACTTTATTATACAGCCTCATGTGGAGTTAAACAGAAAAAAAACTTGGAACTAAGTTATAGAATCATAGCAATATGTGTTAGCCACCTATTTGATTACATCTAATAATTACGAAAGTTTAATAAACAACCATATAAATATGATTTATAAAATAATGAATTTTGAACTCTATTATATCTAGTATAAGTTCATTTTACTATCATATCCTCGTAAGCAACCTTTCAATCGACAAAGAACAATTTAATATTTCCTCGACTGCACAGGTTGTATATTAAATCAAAAGAAGTGTATTTTTAGGACACTATTCGGTGAAAGTCTGTGAAACTTATTGTATATAAGGTTTCACATGGTATTTTAGTTATTATTATCACATAAACACTATATTGAAAAATAGTCGAAAAAAAAAACGAGACGAAAGGACACTATTTTCCAGTGAGATTAGATTACTATATTTTGCTTACTTGAAAGGTTTTCAGGTTTTTGGTACTAAGCTAGTAAGACTGATAAAGGATATCGATGGTTAAGCATCGACAAGCCGATGTTACAGGCTAAAAGAACAAAAAAGAATTACCAGAAGAATAATTAAGCGCTCGTATTTTCATAATTAATTCGGAATACTGATAATTTTGTTGTATTAATTTTTTTTTTTTCGAGATGTCTATGCTATTGACCCAACAAGGTCTTCTCAGCTCCACCGGACTACTACCATTTGTTGTATTAATGTTATTGCATTGTTGTATATTTAATTTGACGGATTTATTATTATTATTATTTTTGCTAAGCCAGCGACAACACGTCCATAAATTGCTGTGGTCCTCTGCTAAAAATATACCCAGTTGTACTGCATCATGTAGCTGGATGGGGGTGTTGTTGTTGGTCATTTTTAATTAACTACATGTATGTTTTCTTTATTTATGTCAGCGTGATGTATTCCAACAATAAAAACATTTTTTGTCTTTATAGCGATTCCGCACGTTAACCTAAAATTAATTTTAAATCTCGTCTCATAAACAACTCTAACATACAGGATCGCAGTTGCCCTGCGAGTGGTAATTTATGGTGGGTTCGGATGAGTGCTAATTAATATTGGACTCCTTTAATGCATTTTAATAAACTTATAAATTTTCATTGAAACACAATTATACATAGAAATATTAATGGAAGATTAAAGGACAACATGAAGTGTAATCTAAAAATGATTTCCTTTTTGGTATGAAACTGCAAACAGGCAGACGGCCCACCTGAAATGGTTAACGTCGGCGATGCACAACTGCAACACCAATCACTGTTGTGTTGCCGACTTTGAAGAGCGCATTTCCGTCTACTTGATGTTAATAACAATCAAAGTTCATACAGAATTGGAGCCCTAATTAGGATTATTTTGTAGAAGTTACTAAAGTGAAAATTCTCGTGCGGAAATGGATGTTCTAGTAGATAACAAAACAAAGTGAGAATTTCAATTGCTTGTTGAATTTTGTTATATCTTAATTGATTACAATTTCGATTTTGATTAATTTAAGATGTATTTTATCACACTTAATTAATTTAATAAAAATACTTTTATTATAAATGAAGTGATTGTCCAAAAGTATAAGTTAACATAAAATCATGAGTTAAATCTATTCTTTCAAAAGAATTTCTTCTTGATAATCTCTCTATATATACTGTATTTTGTTATTTATATATTATAAATACAATACGTTTTATAAACGGTGAATCAACAGAGACAATAAATATTCCTGAAGTGCGCGCACTTATTGTTGAGATCTCAATTATTTTATTCCTTTATCTGATTAAATTATCAATTAATCGATGACTATTTACTGTAATTATTCCCGTATAATAATATTATTTTTCAATTTAAATAAGATTAGTTTTAAAAATATTTCCTTCAACTCAATTATATGAATATATATAAATAGTTTTTTTTTTTTTATCTTTATTTTGGCAATCAATCTTTCAGATTATTACTGCCATTGTCGAGTAATCAATAATATTACAAGCGTCGTACGATCATTACAATATCAAGCGTCGTATCAATCAATATTCTAACAAGATGGTGGATCTCTTGTTAGAACCCTCCAGGAAGTTTTTGTGGCACCTCAGAATTTCATGCTCCGTGGTATTATTTTCCATTCACTTCACTTATGTACTATAAACTAACCATATTACATAAAACACCACCAACTTTACACAATATAGAGTCAAGAAACACAAGATTATGAATAAAATATAAAATCCACTACATGACAGACTGAAATCCCGCCAAAAACTCTAAATAGATTTTAACTAACGGCGTAACCAGCATTTGATTTCATACCCTTTTTCCCTTTTACTAGGTTGAACCATATGTTTTTATTAACTCGTTTAAACTTAAGAATAATTATAAAAGCAAATTCGTCTTGTAAATTCGCATAGAAAACAATAAAACTGTATCTATGCTCTTTATGTTTCACATATTAGATACCTGGATGACCGAGCCTAGCTCGATTCTTTAAAAAACATTCTTAAATTAAAATAAACTGTTAGGTTTGCCTCACAAAATTAGCATTTCATATAAAAAAAATGTATCTCTCCTATAATTATAATAATATTTTTGTATTAAAATAATCTGTTAGGTTTGCGTCACAAAATAAGCTTAAAAAAAGTAAAAAAAAAGAGATCTCGGTCTCGAACTGTGATTAGACGAATTTTCGAAGCCGCCGATTTTCATCTGAGCTACTTTTGTCTTGACAGCGGCGGCGAATTTTACCTTTATATTCTTGCTATATTTTTTCATTGCCTGAAAACTCAATTTTCTTCAAAAGTTTTCTAGAAATGAAATCTAGCTAGATCGATTTATCTTCCCCGAAACCACCTACATACTAAGTTTCACGGAAATGGCTGACGCCGTTTCCGAGATCAAACTTAATAAACAACATATCTTTTAAAAATTGTTTTTATGTTAGTGTAGTAGTGTCTTATTGCTTTCTTGAAGATTATTAATATAAAACGAATTCTTGATAGAGACAAATATCAATGATGTATCTTTATTCAAACGATGTAAGAATTCTAAAAATAGTTTCAATTTTTATTATCTATTTTGTGTTTGTTATTTGTATTTTATATAATTTTAAGCAAAATATACAGACGATTTTTTTTTATTATCTTATTGGTTTTTTATATTGAATCGTAACTGCCCTGATATTTCGTTTTTTTTTTTTTTTAAGAATATGATGTTTTGTAATAAGTCTGTTCCTGTAATTACATTAAGCTATAAAATACTGGTAATAGAAAATGGATTGGAATAACTATTACACATGTAATGTTTTCAAACCCTTAATCTTTAGCACATAAATCAACGATGTGTTCCATATAAACCCATAGGGTCGATTTCGAACTTCCAAGTGATGCCTATCAGCGAAAATAATATTTTGCGATCGACAATAGAGAATTCCATTTAAGCAAGATTTTTGCTTTCTATAAATATAATAGTAATATACGACAGTGCGTTTTTACTTACAGTAGTCCGGTGAAGTTGTTAAGACCTTGCTAGGTTAATAGCGTAGTCAGTCAGAGAAAAAAAAAATTACTTACATAATAACTCTTTACGAAAGACACAATAAGTTAATACTTCTAAAACGTAAATTACTTATGGAATTTGATGAAGATATAGATCTAGATTCAGGTAATTTCATGATTACATGCATCTGTTAAACGAGAAAATTCGATGAAGTAATGAACGTATAAAATTATTTTATCGGTATATTTGTTGAAATTTAATTTGAGTGAAAGCATTGAATTATTTTGAATTCCGATACCCAATTATATATCAAATTTCATTTAGCAAAGTAATTCGCTTTGCGGTTAGATACAAGATTATTCAAAAGATAGGGAATCTACTCAATATCCCTATTTTTAAAGTAGGGTTCTTAATTAGAAAATTTGTTACATTGATTAATTCCTAACGTTTAATTTCATCACGTTCTTTCGTATAATATGTATGTACATTTGCATAAAGTATACTCTATGTTTTTATTAAATATTTAAGTAAGAAACCCTATTGGTCTTCGTCATCTTTGATATAATATAGACCAAATGTAAATTTAAACTATGATAGTATGCAATAGTATTATTAATTATTGTGAATTATATTGCTGTATAGATTCAATGAAAGTTACATCGTAAAACAATTCATTGAAATTCTACAGGGAAGCCCTGATTACTAATGCTTAAGGCCGCTTTGCTTCCTTTTATAAAAATGTTACTTACTTTGAATCTCAAGTCTTTCTAGCTTATCTTCTGCTCTTTGCTTCACCTCTAATGGGCTCTCGATGTGATAGAAGATGCTAGCTCCGACGAATAAGTATGTTATATGCAGTGCTAACATGCACGCGAGTTGCTTTTTTGACATCATCTTGACTAGTTTTTTTATTTAACTTTGGACCGTAATTAATTTTATCACAGTTATTGAACGTCCATCAAAAGTGTCACTCGGAATCACCAACTAAAAATCCATAAAGTCCACATCGGCACGAATAATTGCAAAAATCTTGTAATCTTCGAATTCGTCAAACGGTCTTCATCAATTTTTAAATTAACGTTCCCCCCCTTTTTATAGTACATCGTGTAATCTTCAATGTCTCAGGACATTTCACTATAGACACAATTATTGTTCGCTCGTAAATAGATGTATTTTTTAATGACACTTCCCTGTATAACGTTCGGTGCGGACGGTTGTTACGAACAAATGATTTTCCCGGCGCGCGCGCCTTCGATCCGTACGCTACAGCGTCCTTTTTTTTACGGCCAGCTCTAAATATTTGACTGACAACACGATGTATTAACTCGCCGTAAAGGATAATGAGTAAGGTTATTGCCGACATAGTTATATCGCGAGCACTGACGCAGTGTTAACGCTAACACTCGACGGCGAAAGATTTCGTTTACAGCCGAGGATTAAAAGGGATTCTACGTTTGATAATGTGTGTGGGTATAGTTACATCATTTGTTCTGATAATGTGCTCATGTGTAAAATGAATCTTAATTTTATGCTATTTAGGAAGATTCTGTGTCAGTTGAGTAATTGTATAAGTACCACATCGTTAAATGTACGTAATATAAGAATTACTGTTTCTAAATTTTGAACTATTGGATAAAGGTTCATGCCAACAAGAAAACGTATAAAGGTTCACGCCAACAAGAAAACGTGAAGAGTTAAATAACACCTTAACCACAATATATTAGCAATATCATGAGTAAGCACGGTGAATTATGTTATAATAATATCATTTTTCCAACTGACAGTGGTGTTGGATAAGAAGAAAAACGAAGAGAGCGATAGGAGATGACACTTGCCATAGTAGGACGCTTTAGCATATCACATCTGCAATCAGCCGGTATATACCAATCAGAATAGTAACGGTTGGTACCCGTCTGGGAGATGATCATCATTTGCAAAATGATAAACTCTTTATAGGTGCTCTCTTTTAGTTCGTCACGTTTCAGAACCAGTAAATCAAGCTGAAGAGTAGCTTGCAAACTGGCGAGACATTAAGACTGCAAATGAATTATATAATGTTGTTTTTAGAGTGCACTGTGCTTACCATCAGGTATAATTACGTCATAAAAGGCATGAACAATAATATAAGAAGGACAATTATTATAAATCTATTCATTAATAATTCCTCCACCAATTAACGTCTCGCTCCATTTTAAGTCGCGATGGATAACTAGCAGAGAAAAATACAGCTTATTTAAGACAATTTATTTTTCATTATTATCGACTATTGATTACCTTAATTATTAATTAATTATTAAACAATAATACTAATATTTTCCTTTCATTTAGGATCAATGATAAACTACTCATTTTTTCTTTCTCTCTATCGATAGTAGGAACTATGAGGTTAATTATTAATTTCTAAAGTAGAATATGATTAATAAAAACAGCATATGCAACGACTGTTGAGGATCGATTAGATATAGAGATAAAGCTCTTCTATCTCAGTACAAATACAACATTTAATCTAGGTAAGGTTTATCTAGAAACGTAGTGAGTTTGAACTAGATTCCTATGTTTTAGGACGTTGGGTAATGGTATGGAAAAACACTAGCTTGTAAATAGTAAAGAAATACCTATAAGTGCTGGCATTATTTTCGTTTTAAAAGATGAACCAACTAATTACTGGCAGTGTATTTGGTCAAAGTATTAATCTATAAGTGTAAGCTTATGATGAATGAGGTTTTGGTGAAAAAAAAAATACAATAATTAATGCATATATAAGGGACTAATGTTACTTGTGTCCACAGGAAGTGTACCTTTAATCCCCCTGCACGTAGTCCCAGGGTGGTGCTAAAAAATAACAAAATTTTGGTCGCTGCACTGTTCCACATAAACTGAATCGCAGCAACAAATATCCAACTAACTAACCAATCAATCAATCGACACTAATAAATGATAAATATTGTTTTTAGACACAACATTGAATAAAATAAGACAGCATGATAGCGTGACATCCAAGACTTGCATAAGTAGTAGCTACCGCATTCAAATTATTAAAATCGTCAAGTAACTAACGGTGAGTTCTGGAAAGTATAGTAAAAAAGTCAGATTATTCTTCAGTAATATACATCGTTATTTAATATTAGGTTAGATCGCGATGATAATTTAAGCTATTAATTGATTAAAAAACCTATTTTGCCCTTGGTGTTCGATATATATAGAACTTACTTGTACGGCATACGTGGTGCGTAGCGACCTACTCTCATACCCGATCACAATTCATTGATAATATTGAATTATAAAGTGCTAATATATTAGACAATCTAATTTCAACTAAAATCGTAACACAGATGGCGAGGGATTAAAGCAAGAAGTGAATCATTTGCATAAATTAATTGCAATTAATGAGACGCGACCTATTTTTTTTTATTTTTGGTTGGCCAAAAAAATGGCATTAAAGTTGATGCTGTAAGTACATCTAAGGGTCTAAGAACTAGTCTGCTTAGAATATATAATACAAATACTGCAGGAAGAGCTATAAAATAGAGAACATTAAAACGAGTCACTATAACTCGGATGGAGTAGTTAAGAATAATAACAAAAGTTTTACTAGCTCAGTAACGAGTTGTTATTTACTCAGTTAGTAAAATATTGTTAAGCAATGGATGTTAAGCAACCGGTACCCTGCATTGCTTATATTTACAATAGAATAGAATATATTTTTAATCAGCCACACATGATTAAGAAATTATTTAGATGACAGTGATAACCAAATAATTTTATTTTATTTTTATTTTATTTATTTATTTTAGGGTCGTCAACATGACAATACACTAGTAAATATATAAAAAGTAGGACTATTATGATTCATTATAAATGTAGTCATATTTATAGACAACCACGGCATGCTCCAACACTTAATTAAATATTCATAAAGTAAATATTAAACTATTTTACATATTTAAAGATTTAACATAATAATACAAAAACAAAGAAATTGAAACAGAAAAAGTAATAAAATACTGCAGTTAATTGATTCTCTTAAATCATACTTTAAAACATTACGAATATAACAAATTAACAGAAAGAGAGAGAGTGGAAAAAATAAAAAGAAATACTGAAACAATTAAAGCTGTATTTTGTGAATAGACAAGATAATAATACAAGACAATAATAATACAAAACGCAGGGGAGAGACCTCCAGTCCAGTCTCATAGTCCAGCTTTCAAGCGTAAATGCGTAAAATCTATCGGTAAGATTTTCATCTAGGGAATGTTAAAACTTAGGGCCACAATTGTTTTCAAAAGCTCATGCAATCTTTAATATTCATTCGAGTGATTCGTCATTACTTCAAGAGTAAATAATATGACTTTCGCATATTTCGTTCGGTCAGAATAGTTTGAGAATTGAAAGAGTAAGAAAAAATATAGTGACAAGTTAGACCAAGGTCAAAAAAAAAAAATGGAAAGAAGTAGCAAATTATAAGGGAAAAAATCAAAGATTAAAACCTTTTTTAACCAACGAAAAAAACGGAGGAGGTTCTCAATTCGTCGCGTATATATATTTTTTTATGTATGATCACGCATAACTTTTTACAGTATAGTCCAATTTTAAAAATTCTTTTTTTATTGGAAAGGGTATACTCCGAAGTTGGTCCCACTTAAAATTTCAACCCTAAGGGTATGAAAATCGAGAATGATTGATTATTCACGCACTGATTATATCTATGACCGCGCGTATCTTTACACAGAATAGTCCGAATTAAATTTATATCCTTTGATTTGACAGAGTATACCCAGAAGTTGGCGCCATATACATGTAAACATGAAAAAAGCAACCCCAAGGGTAGGAAAATAGGGCATGATTTATAATTCAGCTTCTAAGTTGTGTATTACGAATAAATTAAGCATGTAGTAATTAGTAAGATCATAGCCACAAAAAAATATAAAATAAAAACTTATAACAAAAAATTAAACCGCGGAAAAAACTGAAAAGCAAAAAATTATAAACTTTTTACTATATTCATCTTAATAACTAAGTTCTTAAACTAATGTAAATATACCTAAGAAATTTGGAGTCGGCGCCAAACAATCGATGAACAAAGATCACTAGATTACTTAAATCCACACAAATAACCAATTCAAATTAAAAATGCAATGTGAAATCTATAGTAACGTGTGTGCCCGTTCGGGTTGCTACGTAAGCGCTCGGCATGCAAGGGGTGTGTCACGCTGCTTTACGTAATTAAGTAATTTGATTGTTTGGCGCCAACTTAAAATTACTTAGGTATACTTACATTAGTTTAAGAACTTAGTTATTAAGATGAATAAAGTAAAAAGTTTATTATTTTTGCTTTTCAGTTTTTTCGGCGGTTTAATTTTTTGTTAAAAACATTTTTAAAGTCCTGAACCTTGCATATTTATTGTTTGAAAAGGATATTTTGGTGGTAGTGAATTACAACTTAATATTCAATGTAATAATTACGATGACAAAATCATGTGAATCCATCGCTGAAGTACAAATATTTCAACTTATGTAATTAATGTATCATCAGAATGTGCTTAGTGTCGATGAAGTGCGTAAAATTTTACATCTTTATTTTTACAACGCATTTTAAAGATAGCCGGGAAGTTCCGACCATAAATTTCCATGACACAATGTATGACACTCGATTCCTTGGATTGGGTATTTTCTATTAGTTGCCTTCGCGCTATAAAAAGGCAATAACAATGACAACGAACTTGATAATTTGTCAAGAAAATGTGTTCAAATTCTTAATAGGGCATGATTTTACTCTAAATCAAATCAAAATATCCTTTATTCACTTTAGGCCCTGAGAAGGCACTTATAAAAGTCAAAGTCACCACCGGTTGGAAAACAACCCAGTCATCGAGAAGAACCGGCAAGAAACTCGATCTGGTTGATCTGTTCATGTTACATATTTTTACAAAGCATAAATAGTTATAAAGATTTTAGTGGATGCACAGAGAGGAGCGTCATTTCTAGACATCACAATCATTCACTAAAGGTTAACATTGCTGGGAAATTATATAGGATCTCATTATTGATTAGCCAGAACTTATATTCAACTTCAAAATATATCACCATGTACAGGTCAAAATATTTCTTAAGTTGCACTTTTTTGTTCTATTTTTGGTTCCTTCACATTGGTCAAATCAAGGTCTTTGGCGGCAAACGCTTGTCTTATTGCAACAAAGAATATATTACAAATCATAGTGGCAGCTCCTATAATTGTCGATATGGTTTTTTTTTCGTAAATTTCGTTGTACTCGCTGATAAGTCTTAAAAGTTTTTCTAAAGACCTAAAGAACATCCAAATATGTGAAAATTGTGTCAAAGATAAAATATTGTGGTATTTTGAAAAGGGAAAGCCTTAATTTTAAAGAAAAAAAAATGTTAGGTAGGAAACCGACGTGAAGTAACAGTGCTTTGCATTGTTACGTTTCGTTCGGTCAGTGAGAGCGCCGGAGGCCCACCTCTCCATACCTTCGCCCTCTCCACTTCCCTTCCTCACCCCTAACACTGGCTGGCAACGCACTTGCGACTTCCCTGGTGTTGCAGGTGTCGATGGACGGTGATCACTTAACATCAGGTAATCCGCCTGTTCATTTGCCTCCTATGATATAAAAAAAGTCAACTGACCAAAAAAAGAGGCTAGATTATTTTCAGAAAATTAAATTATTTCCTAATTATTGGTTTAGCCATTTTGAAAATTAGTGTGGACAACACACAGATGGCCGTCTTTAAATTTCGTATTTGGGCCTTCTAAACGTGGAAATTTGAGGAAAAGTTTTTATCTCGAAATCACGGGTAAACCTTAATTATTTTAATAATCTTTGCAGACAACCCGAATAACATAAACGTGACACTACACATTTTCATATAAAATTTAATCATTTGGCGTTATACGCATTTACACCTCTGACTAATACATTTTATAATCTTTTTAGATGTGTGGATTTCCATATCTTATGTCGCAGATGTATACGACATGCCACATTTAATACAATGGTATAGAATTTATATATATTGTAATTATTGTTAAAATTTCAAAAATTGTATATATATGGAACGTTTATTAAATAATTTGATACAGATTACAGTGGTTTTCATTTAAAGAAATAGATTTACTACAGATAATACAAGTTACAATTATATTGTTCACAGATTATAGATGATGAAAATCTTTCTAATTGTCATAATAACACAAAGGCTTTGTCTGAAAACCAGCGCTGTAATGCTTCTACATGCAAGCCTGCAGCTAACGCTGAGACAAAATCCTTTTCACCTCATGCAACACGTCTCGTGTTACTTTAATTTGTGCTTTTTGTGTATGTACATATAAATCTGTATTGTATGTGATGAATAAATGTATTTTTCTTTCTATATTATATAATTTTTTTATATCATGCAATGTAAATGGTGTGCGTGTCGTTCTTACAATCAATTTTAAAGAGCAATTCTGTAATTGTACATAGTCTTACAATCTTATAAATCTTTAGTACAATTTTAAAAAACGCGTGCAGAGCTGCGGGTACAGCTAGTACTTAAATAGTATTATGCAATAAGCATAGTATCGAATTCTATTCATTTTTAAAATTATATTGTAACAAACAAACTTTATTTATTACGGAATCAGAAACTTCTATATTAGGCAAATAGCGTAGTCAGTTCGAAAAAAAAAAATTAACCAATTTGCAAAATTCTTCTTTATAATGAGAAGAGGATATTTTCAAAAATGTTTCATTTTGATATCAATACAAGGAACTCCTCAAAATCAAATAGATATCGTATAGTGATTAAGGTATTGGTAGATTTATGACAAATCAGACTAGGTAATCGTAGTCCGATGAAGCCGTTAAAACTTTGTTGGGTCAATAGCGTAGTCAGATAAAAAAAACAGACTATGTAAATACTAAGATCACGGACATTCTGGTCTATTTTTGGAAGTCGGTTACATTTTTTTTAAACCTCTATTATTTGGTAATACGACAGTGTATAAGTTATAGTTAGATCCATCTCCTCTTCCCTCTCCTCTCCCTTTCCCTCTCCTATAACCCTTCTCCATTTCCCCAAACACAGGCTGGCAACGCACTTGTGACTCCTCTGGGGTTGCTAGTGTCTATGGACGGCGGTGATCGCTTAACAACAGGTGACCCGCCTATTCGTTAGCCTCTTATATGATATAAAAATACACACACATATATATATATCTGATGGTAAATATACGTACGGTGGTCAATCCATATATTTGCAATCTATTGACAATTGTTTCGTCGTTGGTCACCGGCCTGGAAATCTCTAGACTGAATACACATTGACTGATATGGAAACTCGAAAACTAAATGACTATAACTGGTTTATTATTACGAGTATGGTGAGCAAGTCAGTCGGATACAGATTTTTTGACGATCGCGAATTAACATGCAAACTAGTCTTTACAACTTCGCAGAAATATTGGTAGTCTATATGTGCTCTATCGCATTTATAACGGAGAGTGTTCTGAGGAACTCTTTAACATGGTACCCTCTTCACCATTTCAGACTCGCACCTCCCGCCGCTGGCTTGCTGTTCACCCGCACACCTTAAAAGCTAGCAAGATTGCGAGTACCGTGAGGTTCTCCCGGACCTTCCTTGTGCGTACGCTAGCGTTGTGGAATGGGTTGCCCAGTACCGTTTTTCCTTAGGGCTATGATATGGGTCTCTTCGAGAAGGGACTGAAACGCGCTCTTCAAGGTTGGCAATACAATGCTCTTAGTGTTACAGTTGTCTCTAGGCGACAGTATCACATGGGCTGTCTGCCTGTTTGCTGCCGAAGGGCATAAAAAAAAGATTTGATGCTGTTTTTTACAAAGTAACATGTAATTTGAAATTTAAAAAAACATAGAATTTTGGTTATGTGACTAATGAAATTATGATAACTCAGTACCTAGCGTGATCAGACTCAGCGTCGATCGATATAGGTTCAAAACCTTTGCGAATGAGTCTGTTCTTTTGGTGTATCATGATGAAACCATAGTATGATAATTTGACTTTTTCACAACACATATAGATATGTGTCTGCATTGCATTTAATCTCCAGTTCCTTTCTAGGTTTAGCGTCTTTATCATTTTGGACCACATAGTTATTTCAAATAAGGCGAGATTTTTTTTATATTATTAGGGGCAAATATTTCACCGCTGCCCATAGACCATAGCAACACCGGTGGAGTCACAACGGCGTTGCTGGCCTTTTAAAGAAGAGTGCGCTCGTTTCTCGAAGGTTTGTAGCTCGTAATGCTTTGGAAAAAACGCCGCTGGAAGACAATTTCACAGGTTCGATGGACGAGGCAGAAATGACCTTGAGAACCTCACCGTGGAAGACCTCTATCCATCCAGGCTGTGTGGATGGAATTTCAAATTTGGGCGGGTTGAACGGTAGTGGAAGGTGGCGGGAGGTATAAGTCCAAACAACTCCTCCGAACTGTTCGTGCTCTGAACTTGTAGTCAAACGTTAAAATCTATAATCAATAAAAAAATTACTATATAATACTATCTGTGCCGGCGACTTCGTCTGCGTGGAACTTTATGTAAAAAAATAGTGATTAATAAAGTTATTTGAATGTATTGAGGTCAATTACTTATCTACCTTTTTCTCGTATTTAAGTCGCGTCGTCATTAAAATTAAAAAAAAAAAAAAAACTTTTGTTAGATCGGACTGATTTTATTGAAAGAAAGACTAAATGTTATTAGAAGATATGCTTTATGATTTTGTTGAAGAATTTTTATCATGGACGCAGTATTTTAACAGTGATGACTGATGTGTGTCCACACACACAGACAGACAGCCATTTCTAAAAATGATTGAAATGTATTTCTTACTTATTCCTAGACACCTACAACATTTTTCTGAAGTTATACTTCTTTTGGCGCGTTAGGGAAAAATGATGAGAGTAAATTTTACGATGCGCGCGCATACTGTTACGAAAAACCGACACCTTGAAGTTAGCTATAGTCAACATTTTGTTTCTTTGTATTTGTTGTTTGTACTTCTTTGTATTAAAACTTTCAATGTATTAAATACCTTTTTTCTATTGTTAATGTCGTTTTTTCTACAAACGCAGATTAAAGCGAAAATTAAAAATTTTGATAAGATTTTTAGCTTGTTACGCCAAAGAAGTATAACTTCTAACGCGTGTACATAAGTATACACACACTTTTATTAAATTACAAAATATATAATATTAGACTAAACAAACTTTAAATTGATAGTGCAGAATCTTTTTTATCAATACTACATTTAGGCTCACGTATGTCCAAGAAACAAAGTTTAAAAATTGAGTAGATATCTTAACTTTACCATCGTAATAAATTATTCTAAATTTGATATATATTTTTATTACAATATAACATCAATATATAATAACCTTAGTATGAAATAAACAAATAGCTATCCCATTCTTTGATTCAGTATAACATGTAAGTCTTTTTTTAATTGCGTTATGTTCTAGAGTAAGCTTTGTAAACACACTACTGTTTTAAAGAACAGTAATCAAGTAAAATCGGTTTTACTTTAAGAAGCTGTGATGAATCAAACCGGCGCTAGACCACCAACAGTGACCATCACTTTTCTAGGGGTAAGTTTTCGTTTAGGGCATTGTTAAGTGCTGAACCAGGATCCAACCAACTTGCTGAGCGCTTGCGATCATCAAACAGAATCCATTTTTTATCGCAGGTAACAATGCGGTTCAAAATTCTTTCATTATGTATCTGTTGAGCAGTGCATGGCACGTTTCGACGCGTACTTCGCGCTGGCGATCATTGAGTTCGTGGGGCACCCATTTTTCAAGTTTTTTTACCTTGCCAATTTGACGCAAATGGACCAATATTGTTTTGACACTAACGTCGAAAGCTGCTGCTAATTCAGCCGTAGATTATGTATCATCAGCTTCCACGATCGTCCTTAATTCGTCATTGTCGACCAAAGTCTTCGGACGACCGCGAGGTTCGTTTTTCGGGTCGAAATTTCCAGAACGGAATCGAGCAAACCAATAACAGGTGGTGCGATGGCTTGTAGTGTTAACTCCGTAACTTGTGCCACGTTGCTGCCACGACGGTACTCATATTCCATTATTACTCGAATTTTTAATGTATCCATGATGACAAAAAAGATTGAAATGCGATGAAAATGTAACACTAATCATTAAACAAATGACTACTTCTGGAAAAAGAATTCCATGTTTTTAAAATAAAATTAATTTGAAATTAGAATTCTTAGCCAAACAAAAATTATTTTGATTTGAAATGGCCAGTACTGCGGAACGGCAATTTCATAGGTAAAAACCTATTATTAGTATAGACTAGTATAGATAATGTAAAAGTTATTGTAGGGTGGATTGTTAAGTGAATAATAGTCATTTCTACAAGTGACTCATACTATGTATGTACACTAAAGATTATTATGAACGGCCGTAAAGGAACTTCTTTAAATGTGATCATATTTGTTGATGACCTTTCTTGGTGATTAGGGTGTTTTCCGAGCCGTTTGTACTGTTTTGACGTTTATAAATGCCTTCGCGACCTTGTGATTAATTATATTTGTTTATATTTTACAGTTACATACCAACAGTGTCAACGGATGACAGATTCAACCATCCAAAAAAGTTGGATTCATCTATCCGCTAACATTGGATTCAACCATCTCCCAACGTTCAACCGCGGGACATCGACGTGTTTTGCTTACTTTGTTTGTTTGACAAACGTTTTCTGTTTCAGTTTTTTACATCGACCAATATATTCTAGATGAGAGTACGGACTAACATCCACCTCAACATCTAATCATGGGTTATCTCAATAAATAACACCTTGCTAATTAAATACCTTTTAGGCCGTTAATTAAATGGAGTGTTTTTGTTTATTTTGATCTCTTCTTAACTGTAATACTTTTTATGTATAAATTTTTACATGCGTACATGATTACGTAGTTATACTAATATGAGTCAAACGTCTAAATAAAAGACATTTTTGTTAAGATAATTTACGTATTTAATGATAACGCTACTTTTACCTTCACGTATCATTAGTAAGATTAGACAAAGAATGTGCATGATTTCTTTCACGTTCATGGGTTTTCCTTGCTTGTAATATTTGACGTATTCAATTTATTTTCCTTTCTTAATTAATACTGTTAAATTTTTTTATTTTATTTTAAGTGAAACTTCTTTAGAATCGTTGTGATTTCAAACCGGATGCAACGAAAAGTGACATGTCAGAAACACAAAAACATTTGCAACCCTATTTGTATGATAATAAGATTCAAATTGTTTCTATTTAATATTCTGCGACTTTTTTTCCGTACTGACTACGGTATTTACCCAGAAAGGTCTTAACAGCTTCACCGGCCTACTAAGGCGAGCGCCTGTGGCACTCAGCCGAATTTTATTTGGGCAACTCGCTCAAGGGTACACGGCACACCTCGGCTTGGACTGTTGCCTGATACATGCAATTCGCGACCTATCTGAACTGACCTTGTTTTTTTTTCAAGTGGGGAAAATCCTACATCGGATACGTCTCCAGCTATCGTTGGAGACTGGGGCAACAGCTGGAGGGTGATGCCGTGACTCCTACCGGCAAAAAACCCCACCGGCCTCGCAGCGCGAAGTTGTGAACCAGGGTTTGGATTGCGCGAGCATTCTTCGCACCCTGGTCACGCGCTCGGGTCGCTCGCAAGATGGTGAGCGGGCGGCCTTCGTCCCGAGGGTGTTGTCACACCCCTCGTGCTTCTCGCCACGGGTTCCCATTTTGACAGAGTGCGCCCCCACGCTCTCTCAGGAAATTACTCCACAGCTGTGATGACCAGTAACTCACAGCAACTGCACGATGGCACAATTTAGCGGTGCCATAACAAGCAACAGATAAGTTTGCGGCAGCGAACGCGGCTCCTATGAACGTCGTGGCACCCAACCGGATATTACGGAGGCCTAAGATCGGAGGCAACCCTCCTACCTCTACGTCTTGCCCTACCACGTCGCGTTGCGGTGGCTAAAGGCTCGCACTCTCTAATCCTCTCAGCATTCTCTTTTTGACGAAGAACACTTTCACAAAACTTCGAGATGGCCGTCCACGACATTTAGTCTCTAAGCATGGCGCGAACTACAGATGGCAGGGACAAGCTCCCACCACGGTGACTAACTCTACACGCTGGTCTTCCCAAGCAGAACGTTTCTGTAGGGTGTGCAGGGCTGTGTCGATGTCGCAAGAGTTGCAGTGGTGACACCTAGTCGTAAGTTCGCGCCTCGCAATCCGACATAGATAGTCGCCGAAGCACCCGTGGCCTGTTAGTATTTGGGTCATGTGAAATGTGAGCGAACCGTGTAGTCTGTTCACCCATTCCACGAGCTTCGGACGAATCGCGTCTACGGTTGAAAACCCGGCCCTGGGTGTCTCCAGGTTCTCTGACCACTTCAACAGCACTTCCTCCTGCAGGAGCGCTTTCTGCACCTCTACCTCCCTGGGAGCAACCCTCTTGCCTCTGGCCATCCTCTCAGACCTCCACAAGTACATGGCGGTGTAGGACTGCGCCACCAGCTCCCATGGCGGGGAACTCATCAGAAGACACGCCGCATCGTGCGAAATTGTTCGGTAGCCACGAACGATCCTAGTAACCATTATTCGCTGTATTTTACGTAGGACACTCTCATTGGCCGGTGTCAAAGTTTCGTACCAAATTGGTGCAACGTACAGCATTATAGATCTTATTACGCCCGAGTATAAAGCGCGACAGTTAGAACCAGCGCCACCCAAATTAGGCAATAAGCCTGCCAAGGCGGTGGCACTCCGCATCACTTTTGGGGCTAGTTGGCGAAAGTGTTCGGCAAAAAACCATCTGCTGTCGAGGGTGAGTCCGAGATATTTGATTGTAAGAGATATCTTTATCTGAACTCCTTCTATCTCGACATATGAGTCCGACGGGAGTACGTGGCGAGGATCAAAGAAGCACACAGTCTCTGTCCTTTCCAAGGCTACTTCAAGGCCCAGCTTCCTTATTCGTGCAACTACACGAGCCACACTGGCGGAGCCTAACTGGATGGCACCCCGTAGTGTTTTCCTCTAGCAGTTACAAGCGTGTCGTCCACGTAGCACATTATACTGGATCCACGTTGCAAGGTGCCTCTCAACACCCAGTCATAAGTGATGTTCCATAATAGCGGTTCAAGTACTGATCCTTGTGGGACTCCGCAGAAGACTTTTCTCTGACGGCTACTGGCATTTGCTCCTTTATATACAATGGCTCTATCCTGCAGATAGGACTCCATTATCCTACATAGATAAAGAGGCGCATCGTGGTATTTAAGTGTGTTACTAATCGTTCTCCATGGGATGCTGTTAAATGCATTGGAAATGTTTATCGACACTGCCAGCATTACTTCGCCCCGAGATAGAGCCTCGTCGGACAAAATTTTGATTCGATGAACAGCATCCACGGTTGAACGACCTTCCCGGAATCAGAATTGCAGGTCTGATAAGCCTGGGCCCACTGAGTTAAAGTGGTCGATCAGTCTACGGGAGATTATCCGCTCGAAGAGTTTTCCAACTTCACTAAGCAGCACGATTGGCCTGTAAGCCGACGGGGACTCCATGGGGCGTCCATACCTCCTTAAGAGAACATTTGACCGATTTTCCATGATACGGGAAAGAACCCTGTCCAAAGGCCTTTGCTGTACAACCGTCTTAGACGCTCCCCCAGAATAGCCATCACGAGTACCCATATTCGTCCAGGGATCCCATCAGCTCCGGGGGCCGTGTTCTTGGCACGAAGTCGCGTTACGGCCGCATTCAGCTCCGTTTTTGAAACTACGGGCATCTTACCCTCTTCAATTTGTCCCGGTGTTGTGGACTGGATAGTTGAATGACACGGGAGAACCGGCTGTCTCGGAAAAAGGGTTTCGAGAATATGATCAAGCAGACTTGGTTGTAGAGTTTGTGTGATTGGTGGAGCACATAGTGTCAGACGGCCCAACACTGTACGATAAGCTCTTCCCCGATGATTGCTATCCAAGGCTTGCAAGAGCTGGGATCTTGCCAGCGCTTTTGCTCTCTTAATTGTTGTCTACTAATAAATCTGCGTTAAGGCGCTTAATGGCCCACCTTTTACTTAGCGTAGGATCTCTATTCGGGACTGTCACTGTGAGCGAGTCCCGTACGGTGTATCGTATGTAACGATAGTCCGATAAAGATTCGACATCGTCAATCCAATCCTGTATCTGACTCGCTATATCCGCAGTAGCGAATTTGAGGTCGATAACAGACACACCTTGCTGCCTGACGCAGGTGAATGCCGTTCCCCTATTAACGATGCTAAAACCGAGTGAGACTGTCCAGTCCAGGAGTGCTCTTCCTCTCACGTCCGTAACGGGTTATCCTCAAGCAGAAGATTTGGCACTAAAGTCGCCAGCAACCAGAATCAAGCAATGTCGAATCTGACTTATGAAGATCCCTATTTGGACAAGGAAATTCTCAAAATCTGCAAAAAAAAAACTGACCTAAGCTAACTATTCATAAATATATGAGTTGTTGGAGCATATATGTGTACCAAGCATACATGCCTCAACAACTCTTATATATATTTCGTATCGGATAATTTTCCAAACTATTTCAGTTCGATAAGGGAAAGAAACAAAACCCTTCCACTTTCATGTGTAAGCGTGTATGCGTGCACGTGCGTGGGGGTGATATGTGTAATGTTATTGTAGTGATATAAGCTTTTGTGTCGCTGTATCGCGCGAGCAACGCACCCAAGAGCTCCACACCGAGTGAACGGACCTAGGCTTGAGCCGCTGCCGAGGGGGGCCAAATATAGTAAAAAATATCTCTTTTGTTGTTACTCGGATTCGAACTGGGTTCGACGGATTTTCGAAGCAGCCGATTTCTATCTGAGCTATTTATGTTTTTTTTTTCTGTGACTTGATTTCATTGTAGTTATTGTGTATGTAATATTATCAGTAATTTTATTTAGTATTTCTTTTAACTGTGCTATATTTAAGACACCAGTGATAAAGATTGGTTCAGGTTTAATAGCCCTGATTTGTTCAACTTCTCTTGTTTGTTCATCTTCTATATCAATTTCCAAAATATCATATCTGTTCATTGTACTTATTGAAAAACTCGTTTCTGTTAACTTATTAGATTTGTCGGTGGTATTTGGACTGAACTCAGTTATTTTTCTCTTGGAAGATGGTATTTCATCTTTCTGCCAGAATTTAACGTTAGGTTTCGGTTTCTCTGTAGTTTCTAAACTATATGATAACTCCTTTGTTATTGGCGGAAGAGAGTTTCTCCTTGTATTTGCAAACATACTTTTATGAAAGGTTTGCTGTATCATTGGAGTTGTTATTGTTAAGAGTTTATTAATATTTTTAATATTAAATTAACTTTTCATGTTGTTCCCACAAGAAAGGTCGATTTAAATGGTCACTTGAGGGGTGACGCCTATTCCCTCAAGAAGGCTACATACAGTAGTGTTTGGCAGGTCCACTGAGGTTGGCGTTACTAACTAATCTTCCCATTAGCTATGCATTATTTTGGTACGTATCCCACCGTACAATTTGAGGTAATTTTTGAAGAGGTTTTCTACCTCTTGATACAGGCGGTAAAGCCAAGATCGCCGTCCCCGATATATCGGTGTTTCCGGTAAAATGGGCATTTCCTCCCATACTTTGAGTTTGTGGTTTATTGTTATCCACAATTTCAGGTTAGTTAAACCGTCGCCCGATATTCGACGTTGTCATTTGTTTAGCACCACCCGGAAAGCACGTGTAGGGTACTAGAGGTAATTCCTAAGGACGCAAATGACTCCACTTTCCATTAAATCTAATAACAGTGTTTATAAACAGCAATGTAACCTCTGGAAGTAGTCAAGCATAACAGTATAGTGATATACATTTTTTATCTGATTATACATAAGCTACGTATATACTCTTCTTAAATTAAATATTATTTACAACAATGGCTCAAAATATTAGTTAATATTGTCGAACATATTACATGTCATATTTTCTTTATATTATAGTCGGTGCTTTTGTACCTATGTAGATATGATTTTCTGTTGGCACCGACTTCCAATATATCTCTAGTTTATATGTATTATATAGTAGTATATATCTATACTAATATTATAAAGAGGTAAAGTTTGTGACGTTGTGATGTTGTGACGCTGTAGGGGGTAATCTGAGGAACTACTGGTCCGATTTGAATAATTCTTTTAGTGTTATATAGCTCATTCAGCGAAAATGATTATAGGTTATATATCATCACGCTAAGGCCAATAGGAGCGGAGCACAGATCAACAATGTTTTAAAATCGGGATGTTTTTTTTCTTTTTGAGAACTGCTGCGTGTTAGTGTATCTATTCCACGCGAACGAAATCGCGGACAGGGACAAGTGTAGTGTATATGTACATATTCATATTTTTAATTTAATTTGGTTAATTTGATATACTATTCATTTTCCGCTTTTTAGTGCCTTATTTTTATGCCTTTGATTAATATTGAAGTCGGTTATTTCTTTTATTTTGAAAATTTACTTTATTTTTCCATTTTTAGTATACATAAATATATCTTACTAAAATATGCAGGTCTTCTGATGGTAAGTGATCACCGCCGCCCATGGACACCTGCGACACGAGAGAAATCACAGATGCGTTGCCGGCTCTTAAGAAAGGATTAGGCTTATTTCTTGAAAGTTGTTTTACTTTGTCACGGATCCCATGACCAGAACCTAACCAAACTCTCATCAAACTACCCTTAACATCCTTTACAATAAATCATCGAAATCGGTTGGCATGATATTGAGTTATTCGTCTATTTGTCGTGTACATACTTAATGCAAATTTAACAGTTATACGGTTTTGCACTGGATGCGGTTGTCCGAACTGGACCAAATTAAAATGGGACCACACGGGAAGCTCCAGCTTAAATAAAAAAGAATCATCAAAATCGGTTCACCCAGTCTAAAGTTATGAGGTAACAAACATAAAAAAAAATATAGACGAATTGAGAACCTCCTCCTTTTTTTGAAGTCGGTTAAAAATTAAGTAGAACCCTGAATTTTTGTAAAAGCCTGTGGCTCACCGTATACCGGGAAAGTTTGCATATGACGACTCATTAAATGTTATAAACATGAAATCAGAATCAAATAACAATGGTTGAAGAACAGCGGGAAATTTTCTATTAGTTATATATGACATACACGCGGTAGATTGCTGATATACGTAAGCAGTTATGTATTAAAAACCCATGGCGGGTAAATGTTTGAACTTCGACAACACAAGTTAGTAACTCGTACCTTGCCTTAATTAAATTTCACTACGTCGAATATTACTACGTATTATAAAACCAGATTAGGTCCCCCTCGACAGCGGCTCAAGCCTAGGTCCGTTCTTTGGAACCCTAGAATGCGCAGTTCGCGCGATACAGTAACACAAAATCTTACATCACTGCAACAACAGTACACATATCACCCCCACACACGTGCAGGCATACACGCTTACATATGAAAGTGGAAGGGTTTTGTTTCTTTCCCTTATCGAACTAAAATAGTTTGGAAAATTATCCGATACGAAATATATATAATAGTTGTTGAGGTATGTATGCTTGGTACACATATATGCTCCAACAACTCATATATGTAAGCTAACTAGCTTAGGTCAGCTCAGATAGATCGCGAATTGCACGTATCAGGCAACAGCCCAAGTTGAGGTATGCCGTGCACCCTTGAGCTAGTTGCCCAAATAGAATCGGCTGAGTGCCGCAAGCACTCGCCTTAGTAGTTTGGTGAAGCTGTTAAGACCTTGCTGGGTCAATAGAGTAGTCAGTTCGAAATACTACGTATTATAAAAAAAGTCCTCTGCTGTGTCTGCTGTGTCTGTCTGTCTGTTCGCGCGAAACTCAAAAACTACTAAACGGATTTTTATACGGTTTTCACCAGTAGATAAAATGATTCATGAAGAAAGATACGACTATATACCATATATACTATATACCATAATTTGTCAAGTTTTTTTGTTATTGTAGGAAGATGAGGAGAGATGGCCTCCGGCGCTTTCACTGACAAAACGAAACGCAACAATGCAAGCACTACTGTTACTTCACGCCAGTTTTCTGTGAGAGGCTGGTGCTACCCCGGACGAGCCGACCCATTCATGCTAAAGCCAGTAATAGCTTCACCTTGGCTCTATCACCTACAAAATTAAAGTCGAGTTGAATATTTCAAGAATTCCAATAATTTGAACTATTCTAATTATTTATATATTTATACGTGAAGCAAATTTTTTGTATTCCTTTTTAACCTATTTGCCGTCAACGGGTGAACTTGAAATTTGGCATAGTTAAAGTTTATATGGCGGAGAAGTGCAGAAAACTGTTTATTTTATATAAAATGCATTAGAAGTACATTACATTAATTAAAATATGCACTACTCACACTACTACTCGAATTTTACACAACATATACACACATGTAAATAAAAAATACATTTTGACAGCCGTCAATAAATACGAATTTCAAAAAAGGTTGTGAAGGAAGGAGGTTGGTATGCTCGACTGTATGTATTTTTTAACTCTTACGTTCCAATTACCATTTTTCATCCTACATTCAACAATGATATTATAAAATATAACTATTATTGTAATGTTTATTATTTTTTATGGTGAACTCACTTCAAATGATGATTTAATAAAAAAATGAGTCAAATAATACTTTGTATAATCAAAAAAGAATTTTGTCCATAAGAGTAATCCATGACTTAGACCTCCGCGGTTACAATGTTGCAATTCAACCTCATGTAGCAACAAAAAAGAATTAATTTTCAAAAGCTAATTAATGGTAGTATTAAAAACATTTTGTATTGGATTCACCATTTGATTGTATTGTACATCCGTTATTTTTCCAAACGATGATATTGGGCATATCACTATTTCTCATAATGAACAGACTACATTTAATTCAACATCACCCAGAATTACCATCCACCCATGGTGTCGTGTAAAATTAATTGAAAATTGTGTCATGGGTTGCCATAAATTTCTTTATTTTCGTAAAGTTATGTTTGTTTAAAATTTGAGAGCTTTACCACGTGGTTTTTGTTTCCAATTTAGAATTAATTTTCATTTTCATTTACACAAAGATTTTTTTTAATGATTATATAATAAAGATCATGGCAAATGACAAAATAACTCTAATAAAGTTCAAACATCAAAAAATCAATTAACTATGGTCGAATATCGACCACTGGGCGTCCACTAGTTCGAACTATTGTAACAATGTGGATAGGTGAAAATGTTCTATTAGTTTGAATTAAAACAGGTAGGTACCAATATTCGATTTGATTTGAACGCTCATTACATACGTTTAGTTTTAGCCAATCACGGAGAAGATAGCAATTTATGTACTTGAAATCGTATCCCTATTGGCTAATTATAACACCAATTCGTTATTAGCCTGGAAACCATAACTATTTAAATATAACAGTATAACAATGAAATTATTTTATTTTCTCATTACTATTTCACAGTTGATATCTGAAAACGTGATAAATTTATAATATGTCTAGTTGTTACTCGCGGCTTCGCACGCGTTTTTTGAATATATTAAATAGATTAAAAAAATTTATTACATGTGTAAATTACAATAATACTCTTTCAAAAATATTTGTAAGTATGACACGCACATCATCTACTGTAACACGTAACATGTACATTACATATGTGAATACTAATAGTGTATCCAATGGGATGGGACTTACCATAAGCCACATAGCTGGAACTTTAAGCTACTATCTATATAATACCCTCAGTGCTCACTTACACTATATAAGAAAGTAATGAAAATATTAAGCTATACATTATCGAAAAATATGTGTTAAATCTTTTATTATATAGGTATAATATGTCCATATGGTTGATATAATCAAGTTATTAATATACCTTGCTATAATTTAAATCACATATAAACATATGATTTTCAATTATATTTATTCTTGGAGTCCAGTACAATGTACGTCACACGCGCATGTTTACAGTGAACAACATATTTTTGAGCAATTTCACACATACGAATGCATGGATAACAGTTCATCATAACATAGTGTCAACAAAGTCCTGTTCCACGTCTGTCTATATGTCTGTTCGCGATAAGATCAAAAACTACAGAGTGCATCTTCATGTCGTTTTTACCAATATATAAAAAGATTCTCGGGCAAGGTTTAGGTATAGTTTGCTTTATTATCAGAGCGGGCAACGTCTGCTGAACTCACTAACTTAAAATTAAACAGTTAATTAGTTAGTTATTTGCGCGTAAAATTCCCGTTCAAATGTTACTCGTAGTCCTGTTTCATTTCTAAGAAAAAAAAAAACGTTCAAATAGATCCAGCCGTTTCGGAGATTACCCGGAACAAATAAACAAACAAACATCAACAAAATTAAAAAAAAAATGTTGATATTTGTAGCACCGCAGATGTATGTATTCATAAAAAAGTATTTATTTTAATATTATATACACACACTTTATTCTTATAATACGTAATATATCACAAACCAAAAATTGGGAACAAAACTAACGTAGAATAAACTTTTTGAGGTGTTTTTGGCGGGATTTCAGTCTGTCATGTAGTGGATTTTATATTTTATTCATAATCTTGTGTTAGTTGACTCTATATTATGTTAAATTGGTGGCGTTTTATGTAATATGGTTCATTTATTGTGTATAAGTGAAATTAATGAAAAATAATACCTACCACGGAACATGAATTATGTTGTCTTGAAAATTAAGAAGATAAAGATTTTCGAAATATTATATAGAAGATTTGCCGCTTATACTTTTATATTGACTTGGACATGAAGAAAACTGGCTTAAGAATACATAATAACTATTGACAACTTACAGAATTTGGAAGTATGGAATAATTCCTTCACCTGTCTTATTGGACGAATATTATTACTACTAAACTTTTTGAATAGCAATACAAAATAAACATTGGAAATGTTTGCGATAGAAACGTAACACGTATAATCAAAAATTGGGAACAAAACCAACGTAGAATAAACTTTTTGAGGAATTTTTGCGGGATTTCAGTTTGTCATGTAGTGAATATTTTACCCATAATCTTGTATTACTTGACTCAATATTGTGTTTAATTGGTGGCATTTTATGTAATATGGTTAGCTTATTGTGCATAAGTGGAATGAATGAAAAATAATACCACGGAGCATGAATTCTAGGGTCCTGAAAATTAAGAAGATAAAAATTTACGAGATATTATATAGAAGATTTGGCGCTTATACCTTTACATTAACTTGACATAAAAGAAAACTGGGTGGAGAATACATAAGAACTACCTCTATTGACAACTTATAGAATTTGGAAGTATGGACTAATTCTTTCGCCTGTCTTATGGAAATGGAAATGAAAATGGAAATGGAAAAACTTTGGAAATGTTTGCGATAGCAACGTACTACGTATAATCAAAAATTGGAATTAAAAATAACGTAGAATTAACTTTTGAGGAGGAACACAAAATAAACCCTGATAATATTTCCTATAGAATGTTATCATATTACAATGGCAACGCATATAATACTGACATTGACACGCAGCGAATGCACTGAAAATAGCCCGATTTTGAGATATTCTTCATTAGTGCTCCGCTTCTATTGCTTTTAACGTGATGATATATTGCCTATAGCCATCCTCGATAAATGGGCTATATACCATTGAAAGATTTTTTCAAATCGGAGCAGTAGTTCCTGAGATTATCCCCTACAACGTCACAACGTCACTAACTCACAAAATTTTACTTCTTTATAATATTATCAGTATTACTATATTAATAATTAGTAAATTTATTAGTATAGATTTCTGACGTCACTATACGATTACGAAAACATCAACCAGTACACGTGTTGCGTTGAATAACAGAATTTTTACCACGGTATCTTTTCCTTAACGATGTATAGGGATAATTATTAGGAATTAAAAAGATGTATCATCTTTTTAATCATTGAATGAGTCAATAGTTCAAATAATGGATTATTTAATGATTCTCAGTACTTTAGCAGTATCATACATTTATGTCTATCAGACACATCCATAAGAATATGTTATTAGGTATAAAACAGTAGCCCTGTTAATTGTTATATAACATTATACATTACATTACATTGTTACATTTTTTTTCTTTTGAGAGCTTCCGCTACGTGTTAGTTAGCCCAAAGTAACTATTCTACGCGAACGAAGTCACGGGCTGAGGCTAGTTAGTAATATAGGGATTATTATAATACTTGTACCACTCTTTTACCGATGATCTAATACTAGTTGACAGTTACTAAAATCAACGAAATTTTTCTCGTTGTCTGCAGTCAGTTTTAGTTCCTCTCATGTTTCCGCTAATAAATGTTTGGAATAAGACTTTACATATTAATATTAAAACAACAAGCGTAATGATCGTATTCTCTATACGTATTAATAAAATCGAACTATCTTTTGCTTTATATCATTACATGAATAAAGCTGAGGTAGATAACATATTTATATTACAAAACGTGTAATTCGACAGATTTATAACACCTTGCAAACCAATAAAGACTATCCGTGTTATTACAAAAAATTTAAATACGTATTGAAAACTTGCTTTAAAAATTTGGGTACTTACGTAATAAATGCACCGCGCTCATCGACTGCTGCGCGGTAAGCTCGTGTTATCCTTTTTCGCAAATCTAACGGAACCTTTTTCTCAAATCTAACGTAACCTAAACAAACAGAGTAAGATGTCGAACGTACGTATTTCACTTTTTTGTAATAGCGGCGCAAGTTTCAATAATTCAGTATCTTAACTCTGCCGTCCTACACCCTCGATAATTTAATGTATGCCCACAAAAACTTAGATAAGTTATATTTTTCAAAGACCGGCATGGATTATCGAGTAGGTAATATAATATTACAAGTTTTTTTTTACGATTATTTCAATGTTATAACAAGATGGAGGTCCTCCTGTTAAAACTTTCCAGAGAGTTTTCGTGACATCTCAGAATTTTGATTCGGTAGGTTATTTATTATTACCGTAATTTATTAGTCGTGGTATTATTTCCCATCCACCTCACTTGTACACTATAACCAAAGTATATTACTTAAAATGACACCAATCCTACAATATATAGAGTCAAATTGAGTTTTTGCCGGGAATTTGCTCTGTCATATATTTGCAATTTTTTTCGTTCACTTTGCAATTTTATATTTTCTTCAAAATGTTTTGTTATTTGAGTGTATATTTTGTAAAAATCGTATTGTTTTACGTAATACAGTTCGGTTATTGTGCATAAGTGAAATGGATGGAAAATAATACCACGGCCCGTGAATTCCGAGACGCCACAATAACTCCCTGGAAAGTCCTAACAAGGGAATCATCATCTTGTTGGAACATTGAAATAATCACACAACACTTATTGTGGAAATGTGTTGTAATCTCCTCTGAAACAAACATTGACGGTGGCAAATGCTTCTGCGGAGTCATAATAAGAAAAAGAATAAGAGTTAACACAAGATTATGAATTAAATATAAAAGCATGACTGTAGTCCGGTGAAGCTGTTAAGACCACGCTGGGTCCATAGCGTAGTCATTTCGAAAAAAAAAAATAAATAAAAGCATGACAGACTAAGATCCCGCCTAAAACTCCAAAGATGTACATTTAAAAAATCACAAATTCGCCATTGCGTGTTTTAAGCCCAATAAGAATTAAACGGTAGATTATAAACATTTTCAATGTCAGGTTCTACAGTTTGGGACCTTCCCAAAGCATATTACCGACTAAGTAGAAGATAAGTTGTTTGTTACCTCATAACTTTGGACTGGGTGAATCGATTTTGATTATTTTTTTTTTTTTATTTGAAAGGTGGTGCTTCCCGTGTGGTTCCATTGTAATTTGGTCTAGTTCTGACAACGGCATCCAGTGCAAAACCGTATAAGTGTTAAATTTGCATTAAGTATGTACACGACAAATAAACGAATAACTCAACATCACGCCAACCGATTTCGATGATTCATTTTTTAGTGGAAAGAATGTACTTCAAGGGTAGTTTGATGAGAGTTTGGTTAGGTTTTGAATATAGGATCCGTGACAAAGTAACACAACTTTTAAGAAACTAGCCTACTCCTTTCCTAAGGGCCGGCAACGCATCTGTGATTCCTCTCGTGTCGTAGGTGTCCATGGGTGGCAGTGATCACTTACCATCAGGTGACCCACATGTTTTAGTAAAATATATTTATGTACACTAAAAATGGAAAAATAAAGTAAATTTTCAAAAACAATAATTAACCAACTTTAATATTAATCAAAAACCCATAAGGCACTAAAAAGCGGAAAATAAATAGTTTAGCAAATTAAACAAATTAAATAAAACATATGAATATTTGTGCTACCTAGAGATGCATTGGAAGTCGGTGCCTTTGTACATATGGAGATGATATGATTTTTGGTTGGTTGGAAAATGTTCTTGTAGTACTACTGTATGTGAGAAAATATAGAAATGAATTCCTCAAAGTTTGATATTACCAATGCGTCGTGGGCTGAGTTCTTATATGCTGATTAAGATGTTGTAAAATGGTTACTTACGAGCAGGAAATGGCGCATTTTGATACAAACTTTCATCGCCCTTTTCACCAGCCTTAAGCTTCTAAGGTGGTAGAGCCACGCTGAAACTATAATTCGTTTCGGCATGAATGGGTCGGTTCGCCCGGGGTAGTACCACCCTTTCACAGATATCCGATGTGAAGTAACAGTGCTTGCATTGTTTCGTTTCGTTTGGTCAGTGAGAGCGCCGCAGTCCTATCTCCCATTCACCCTTCCCTCCCTCCGCTTCCCCTTCCACCCTCCTGACCAAAACTGGCAGGCAACGCACTTGCGACTCCTCTGGTGTTACTGGTGTCTATGTACGTGATGATTATTTAACATCAGGTGACCTATTTGTTTACCTCCTACGATATAAAAAAAAATTCTTCCACAGTGCTCATCTACACTGTAAAAGGAACACGCTTGTAAATTTACACGGCTCTGGTATTTTGGACTATACGTTAACATGTCATTCAGTTATTCCTTTATTTATATAGAGTTTTTTTTTTATCGAAGCACGACATAGTGACTGCACTATGCCTAATGTTAAGCATAGTACAATCCAAAAACATCGGCAACCACCGAGAGACAGATTATCCATCGGCGGTCGCCGCTGTCATGCCGGCCATAATGACGAAAGTCACCCGGTACTGGATATGCACAGGCTAATCCCGAAACGCGACGCGCAGAAGCCAGTCACTATGACGGGCTTTTTCGCTATATGCATGGTGGTTGCGACCCAGTCGGGCTGTAAAACGTTACCACCCCGTTTTCGCCATTGCCTAGTTCGTTATTCAGTAGGGTGCACCACGTGCAGGTGAGGTTGGCTTGGGTGTCTCAAGTCTTGAGATGTTACTCGACACCCCTTACACCCCAAAATTTATTAAATGTAACCATTAAGTATACCCCACGTTTGTTGTGCCTGTTGTGAGTCATCAAAATGTTATGCTTCACTGAAAGCTCATAGTCATCCTTCAAACATACGTCCTTCTTAATGAGCATAACCGCCTAGTTTTCTGTTTATCCCGATATTGAACAATGAAAACGTCAATGCCCTTGAGACAACGGTCACTGAAATGGCCGTCATATGTGACAAATATTTACCTTTATACTAATCTACGCGGTAATCCCAAGACGGTGTTAAAGAATTACTATGAAAGCCGTCTTAACCCGTCAGTATGCGTCATCCTTGTGAACCTATGAAGGAGTGTTGGGTTTTATTGACGATCATTAATATGTAATCAAGACCAAGGAAAAGCAAAGAGTTTATTACAAGCGAAAGAGAAATTTATAGTTGTTGTTCATTAGGGTTATAAAATAATAATCATACAAGACTTAAATAGTAATTGATGATTTAATTTATGTCCGTAAAAAACTTTGAAAAATTGTATTTACTATAAGGCTGGCATAATAGGAACTGTAACAAACTGGTCGTCCCGTGTTCCAGACTTAGCAAAATCAGTAATAGCTTTTTAGATAATAGTGTTAGGTTTTACAATAAAGTCCCAAAATATGTTACGAGTTTGCCGGACTGTAATTTTAAGCGCCATGTTAAGCGGGTTTTGGTGTCAAAAGACTATTTTAATGTGGGGCAATATGTGAACGATGGTGATGTCTGGAAATGACTCCTCTCTGTGCATCCACTAAAAAGAATTGTATGATGTATTGAAAATATATATGTTAAAAAAATGTACCCGATCGAGTTTCTTGCCGGTTCTTCTCGATGACTGGATTGTTTTTCGAACCGGTGGTAGATTGGCCGTTCACAAGTGCTTTCTTATTAGGGCCTAAACAGAATAAGATATTTTTGATTTGATTTTGATTTGACAAGGTTAAAATATTTTTATACGATACTAAAAATAGCATATATGTATGCTTAAGTTACTTAATATTACACATATAATATAATGCGTAATTATACTTAAACTAACCCCTACATGCGACTTCATTTGCGTGGAATAATTACTTTGGGCTTATTACACAGCAAAAGCCTTCAAGAGGAAAAAAAACGATTTTGAAACATTCTTCATTGAAACATGGGATAATCAGTTTGTTACAGTTTCTAGTATTTAGAAGTATATTAATAGTTCGAACTTTTTAGAGACACACGAATAAAGAGGTAATTGGGTACGTTTTCCGACCTTATACTTTATAAAGGTTTTCGTAAGTTTGTTTTGAACTGAGATTGATATGGAATTCGTCGCATATATATACCGATCGAAACATATGCAAGCACTGTTAATACACGTCGGTTTTCCGTAGGTCTGGTGATAGCTTTTCCGTAGGTCTGGTGATACTAACCCGGGAGAGCCGATCCATTCACCCTGAAATCTGTAATTAGCTTCAGCGTGGCCCTATCAACTAAGGATCTAAAAGATGGCCATATTTCATAGTATTTTGAAAATTTAATAGTTCGCAAAATTACTACAAAATGTATGTGGCACTATTTATATTATAACATAAAATGTACTTTGTTATTAACCCTTCGGTTGATTCTTTTAAGGCTTAGATCTCAAAATGGCAGACCATATTTTTAAATATATAGCCAGTTTTTTAAGATTATATTTTTACATCACATCTTTCGTTATTATTGAAATTATTAAAAGTACCTGGGCGACCGAGCCTAGCTCGGTTGTTTGAAGAACATTTTTAACTTAAAATAAACTGTTAGGTTTGCCTTATAAAATTAACAATTTTTTGCAAAAAAGAAAAAAAATGAAAAATATATCTCTTCTGCTCTCACTCGGATTCCAACTGGGGTTACACGAATTTTCGAAGCAACCGATTTCCATCTGAGCCATTTTTGTTTTGACAGCGGCGACAAAATTTACCTTTATATTTTAGCTATATTTTTTCATTACCTGAGAACTCAGTTAAAAAAGTTTTCTATGAATAAAATGTAGCTAGATCGATTTATCGTCCCCGAAACTACGTACATACTAAGTTTCACGGAAATAGATGACGCCGTTTCCGAGATCCTAAATATATACAAATATAAAAATATACAAGAATTGCTCGTTTAAAGGTATTAGATTAGATTTTGTAATAAATACGATATTTTTTTAAACTTCTGCTGCAAATAGTCTATTCATCAATGCATCATAAGGTCTACATTAGTTTGTATGGAACATAAAGCCTTGTGTTTTTGGGCAGTCCAGGGTTATTTACTTATAATCATATACATATATCAGGATCTATTTAATATTTGTTATTTAAGACTCCCTTTGTTTGCCCTAATTATGTCTTACTAGTGGGCGCCCAGTGGTCGACATTCGACCATAGTTAATTGATTTTTTAAAGTTTGAACTTTATTAGAGTTCTTTTGTCAAATGGTATTTCTATAATCAAAGGTTTTCATGATGGCTAGTCAGTTATTTGTCATTTGTCATGATCTTTATTATATAATCATTAAAAAAATCTACGTATAAATGAAAATTAATTATAAATAGGAAACAAAAACCACGTGGTAAAGCTCAAATTTTAACCAAACATAAATTTACGAAAATAAAGAAATTTATCGCAACCCATGACAAAATTTTCAATTAATTTTAAACGCCACCATGGGTAGGTGGTATTTCTGGGTGATATTGAATTAAATGTAGTCTGTCAATTATGAGAAATAGTGATATGCCCAGTATCATCGTTTGGAAAAGTAATGGATCCACAATACAATCAAATCTTGAATCCAAGACAAAGATGTTTTTAATACTATCATTAGCTTTTGAAAATAAATATTTTTTTGTTGCTACATGAGGTTGAATTGCAAGATTGTAACTGCGGATCTCAAATTCATGGATTATTTTTATGAACAAAATTCTCATTTTGATTATACAAAGTATTGTTTGGCTCATTTTTTTTATTAAATCATCATTTGAAGTGAGTTCACCTTAAAAAATAATAAACATTACAATAATAGTTATATTTTATAATATCATTGTTGAATGTAGGATGAAAAAGATAATTGGAACGTAAGAGTTAGAAAATACATACAGTCGAGCATAGCGACCTCCTTCACAACCTCTTTTGAACTTCATAATTATTGACGGCTGTCAAAATGTCTTTTTTATTTACATGTGTGTATATGTTGTGTAAAATTCAAGCAGTAGTGTGAGTAGTGCATATTTTAATAAATTTAATGTACTTCTAGTGCATTTTATATAAAATAAACAGCTTTCTGCACTTCTCCGCCGTATAAACTTTAACTATGCCAAATTTCAAGTTCACCCGTTGACGGCAAATAGGTTAAAAAAGGGTACAACAATTTTGCTTCACGTATTAATATATAGATCGTGTTTCCCACTCCATGAAGTAGAATTTGAATTGCATCAAAATTAATTTTTGTTTGGTATTTATTTAAGTTTTATTGATAATTTGCTTCTCGCTATGTCATTATCCTTCAAGTCACATGCAGACATAAAATTTACAGCCCGCATTATCGGGCACTTCCACCAATGTCTCCACAAACGTAGGATTAAAGAATTACCTTGTTCCAGTATAGATTAACTCTATTTGTTTGTTTTGCGTGGAATCTCTAAAAGTTTTTAATTATCTCGGTGAAGGTTAGACTGATGTAGAAGATTTTTATAGTTTATGTAGATCGTGACAGTTAAATGCTGGGAAATGTAGATAATCTATGACTGTAAACAAGGAAAATTTCCTTGACTTCGACATTGTTTGAACTTCACGGCAATACTAACTTCTGATCATCTTCCGATATATATTAGTATTCTGATCATCAATTTAATCACGCTGCCGGCATCAGTATCAAGTGCATGCGAATAACTTTTAGCGAGCGTATTGGTGTTGAATTTTAAAAGCATCGTTAGGATGTATGTTGAATGTTTGGCTTTGGAAATTAGAAAAAACAAGGTTTGTCAAGAAATAAATATTTCAGATTCATGGTCCTCCCAATATATTTTTTTTTGTAATTGACGCTTCCTAGCAATTTTGCACAGTATGAAAACTTGGACATTTTTAACTATCTTTAAATTTGTAGGTAACGGTTCAATCACGTCAAAACTATTCAATGTATCGTCATAAGACTATGAGCATTTGATGCGGTCTTATTCCTAGATGATTTTAGTTTAATTTTTTTGGTTTGGAGACTTTCTGTAATTTTTTAATGCTTAATGAAGTGAATGGAACTCTATTAGTTTGTAATATATTCATCTGCAATTAGAGGTAGTATTTGTATCATTTATGAAACTTCTTGAGATCTCGTGTCAAGCATAACATTAAATATATTGAAATCGGTGGATATTAAGTATAACTTTTAATAGCATAGCTCTTAATTGCAGCTACCGGGACATACCAGTAAATAACTCTCAACAGACTTGAGGGTGATAGGTAACCAGATGAACTTACAAAAAGGTCCATCGCCATGCAATGTTTTTTTTTTCCTCGAACTGACTACGCTATTGACCTAGCAAGGTTTTAACAACTTAGCCAGACTACGCCATACAATGGATTCACTATCATGTAATGGACTATTTTTTCGTTCATCGAAAGCTATGACTCAGTTGCAAGGATCTGAAACCTACGTCGATCGACGCAGGCTAAGAGCTAAGTCGTAATCGTTCCAAAGGTTGTTTGTTACTTGAAAAAATTTCATTGATTGATTTGTCGATTGATCAGGACGGAGTGACGGCACTGGCCTGATTTGTTATTGGTGTAATTTAAAATGACAGTAGTGAGACAAGCGCTTAAAACATTATAACTTCCTTCACCTTTGTCACTGAATATGTGAAACCCAGTGAAACTGCAGAAGCCAGTCCAGGCTAAACTTAGTTTGATATAAAAAAGAGTCAAATGGGTAGTTCCTGATAGTAGATACCTCCTAAAAACATATTGAACACCTCATAGATTAATTTTGAGGCTATAACAAGTTCTAATGAAACATGACAAATTATGAAGGAAAATTTCAGAATCAACTGGAAACCGGATAAAACCTGAATCATATATTGGATGTTAATTTCCAATCAACGCAATGTCATGAATCGATGCATTAACACGCGAACACACGGCCACGGTGTGATCTGACGTAGTTCCACTACCGTTTAACACTTTGACGACATTGCCACTGGTGGCTAATTGGCTTAAGAACTTTAAGAGCTCAGTAACATTGTTGCAACTTTATATACTTCAGGTTTATTTTATAGCGTCGATTTACTGTTGTCATAAGAACATTTGTTATGATTCTTAATGAATAACCGAGCGCAAGCGAAAAGTTGCCAAATAATGTAGTATTCTGTCAAATTTCTTTATCCATAAGGGCCGATTAATTGGCGATTATTTGCTTGCGCCCAGCTACGGCAAGAGTACCATTTTAATTTATGTACGCTACATAAGTTATTCGCATTTGACCACAATCTCATGTAATGTATATATATATTATAAAGGGGTAAAATTTATCAGTTTGTGACGGTGTGAAGTTGTAGGGGGTAATCTCAGGAACTACTGGTCCGATTTGAAAAAGTCTTTCAGTGTCATATAGCTCATTTATCGAGAATGGTTATAGACTATATATCATCAAGCTAAGACTAATAGGAGCACCAATGAAGAATGTTTCAAAATCGGGTTTTTTTCCTCTTGAGAGCTTTCGTTACGTGTTAGAAATAACGAATATCCTTATTCCCCGCAAACGAAGTTTTCGGCAGAGGCTAGCATTAAATAACGAAATAAGTAGATCGACGCAAGCTAGCCACCAAGCTATTATCTCTCCAAAAGTTGTTAGTTGAAAGAATATCTTTGATTGATTTGTTGATTGTGTACCATAAACTGACGGCGCTGTGAATAATCAAGCGAATGGTATCATTAAATTATTATTCGTGTACCTAATTTAAACTGCAATAGTGACACAATCGCTTATGCGAATACGCAATGCGAAGTCCTTCATTTCTATCATCGAATAGCTGATAACCAGCGAAATTGTCTGCCCTGTCTTAAGACATTTTACGTACAAAGGAAAAAATAATGAATCGAAAGCAAAAATATACTTCGCTTACAATATTTCTATGTAAAAAAAATTATCGACTTACTGGTCTTTTCTTTAGCTTTTATAAGCTACCGTTCTTATGCGATACCGCTTGCCCCACTTCACAAATAGCTGAACGCGTAGTGCTTATAAAAGTAGTAGTTTCTTTAAATCTCTAATAACCTTATGTTAAATTAAGATATTGTTATGATTTTATGTACGGACTAAATGTCTCAGAAGTAAATCTAAAACAAATCTGATTGTAGTATCCAGTAGGTTTCTGTTAATACATGCACAACGGCAGTTCTCTATTAACTTATATATACAGATGCAAATTGGTAATAACATTTTTGTAAATTACTCTAAACTAACCTATTGTAGATTTGAAGACAAATCGTTGAGAATTTCAATAGACAGTCAGTTGAATTTCTTGTTAGTATTATACTAAATTACATTGTAGGATGATATATTTTTACAGCGTAATATTATTATTATGATATGTGATTGATTTCGCAAAGAAAGCCCAATAATTATTAGATAGTAATAATTATCGAAATATCTAAATAATAATAAAATAAATAAAGAATTAGTTTAGAACGTTACGTAAAAGTTTTGAAGCTCCTGGACTATGTACGTAAAGTTTCATGTCATAAAAACCCTGAGGAAGTCACGAGTTATCATTGTCCACGCAGCACATCACGCGTTACACATTTTTACAGAATTTGTTACATTTAATTTACATTTTATTCGTCAAATTTGTCGTCATGAACCTTTAACATATCTATTTATATTAATGTCCACACGCCAGGCGCATGTTATCTTAGGTATTAGAAGGCAAATAAAATTATTTAACATAGCTTGTTTCGTTGAATGTTAAGTTGAATAATATATTGGACCAGGATTCCTAATCGCGTACAAATAACTTTCAAACTTGCAGTTTGGCCTTGAAAGCATTATAAAAATATTAAACAAATGTCCGATTTTAATTTAGATGCATTAAATTGGATACCTATTGTGAAATAATAAACACTTTATCTTTGTCTCATACCTATGGATAAAATGCCTTAACTCCCTTGAATTGTAAATTGTAGTAGCGAAATATCTCAGAAAATATATTTGATAGGTTGATTTGTGAATACAGAGCTGATGGTTTGAATAAGTAGTTATTTAATAAAAAAGTATTAAAACGTGTTGCGCCTAATGTATTTTAAGTGTAGATCTCATTTAAAGTGCTGTACAAAGGTCGTTATGTTAAAAACGGCTCACCAAGAAGAAATAAGATCTACCGTATTTATTTTAGATACCATATTTTAAAACTGAAGTGTGGAAAATATTGGTCTAATTTTGATGTACCTATAGGTCAGTCAAATGCTATTTTATATAACCAATGCAAGCTCACATTCTCATAATTCTCCCGAATTCGTAGAAAAGTCGTTTGAATCAAATTGGTCAGCAATCACCTAAAAAGGATTTATTATACCACTGTTATACCAATTATATTATAAGTAAACAGCTCTTTTATTATATTATTGTACCAATGTCTTTCAACTTCGGTTTAAAGAATTTTATTTTCTCAAAGAACATAGTTCACTTATTGATACTTAAAATAAAACAATAATAATTAGTAATCGTTAAGCTAATATATTGTATGTACTTATGAAGAAAGTATAATATATACAGAAAAAAATAATACAATTAATTATACATCAAAATATTTATCTTTTACAAACAACTTCAGTTTTATCTATCTATACTATAATAAAACTGTAACAAGGCGAAATCTGTACATTAAATATTTTTTGAAAATTTTAATCAGGGTAGACTATGTTATCGATATAGAACTCAAAAATAATCTTTTTACAATTTTTGTCTGTCTGTCTGTCTGTCTGTCCCTATGCACACGCATCACTCTGAAAGTACTGAACCAATCTTGACGAAACTTGACATAGTGATACCTAATATAACGAGATTACATCAAATGTACTTTTTGTCCCATAAAACTCAAAGGGTTCTTCAGGATAAAGGATTAAAGTCTAGAATCTAAACCCGTATTACTCTGAAAGTACTGAACCAATTTTAACGAAACTTAACACAGTGATAACTGATATTACAAGGCTACATCCAGGATAGTTTTTGTCCCATAAAACGCAAGGGGTTCTCCAGGATAACGAAAAGTAAAAATTTGTAGTTAAGGTAACTAGACTTTTTTGAGACACCTTAGTACAAGAGCCGGCAACGTTGGAAGAACAAGAATTTTAGAGTACCTGATTCTTTAATATATGAATATATATTTTTTTGTATCATAAGAGGCAAACGACAGGTGGGTCACGTGATGTTTAGTGACCACCACCGTCTATAGACACTAGCAACACCAGGGGATTTGCAAGTGCGTTTCCAACCTGTATATGGGGGAGGGTAAGGGAAGGCAAAGAAGGAAAGGGCAAGAGAGGTGAGCCTCCGGCACTCTCACTGACCGAACGAAACACTACAATGCAAGCACTGTTATGTCACGTCGGTTTTCTGTGAAAGGGCAGTATTAGCCCGAACGAGACGACCCATTCATGCTGAAACCAGTAATAGCTTCAGCGTGGCTCTACCACCTACAGAAATTATCAATATATCAATAGACAGAATTTAGGACACTTGGTAGCGGGTTAACGTTGTATTTTTAATAGGCATTTTGATTTAATTAATTTTGATTTATGATTAATCAATAATAGGTTTAGGAACATTTTTTTCAGTAACTTTTAAAGGCAATTAAACAGTCAGACACATTTTTTATAAACAATCATATATATACCCGCTGATATATTTTATAAATAAAAAAAAGAATGTGGTGTCGTGGGACACCAGGTAGGAACGAAGTTCCTTCGGCTAATGTAGAATCGACACTATTTGCAAAAAAAAAATTGTGCTCAATTTTATGTAATCGTAATTCAAATTATCAATTAAAATAACAAAATATGTCTCTTTATTTTTTTTGACAACATAAAATTACATAGAAATAGAAATAATTACAAAAAAGGAGAAAGGGAAAGGTATTATACACTACTCGCTTGTGTATACGACTGTCGCGCCTGCGCACGTCTCATTTAACTGTTTTATTCCATGCACTTTTCATTACGGTTTTACTATCACATTTTTTTCAGTTCGGTCGCGCAAAATCCCTATCACCTCCAAGCCTGCCGTAAGGAACTTCGTTCCAATAATAAATTTCAAACCAATTATTTTTTTCCATAGCAAAGAACACATTTCATTTTATTAAACATTATTGACCATCATATACAACGATAAACGTAAACGTATGACTTGGGATTGACGCCATCTTAAATATATGCGTCGTCGACCATCAGGCTATACGAAACCAAAAGACCTTGGGCCGGCGAGGTGAAATATCTCGGTGTCACTTTAGATAAACACTTAAATTTCGATTCACACACAGAAAGAGTGCGAAACAAAGCCGTATTGCCGGTCTTGGGTCGTTTCTATCATTTGCTTTGTCATAAGAGTAAAATGTCCCCCAGACATAAACTCACTTTATATAAAACTTGTATCCGTCCGATTATGACGTAAAGTTGTTCGGTCTTTGCACATGCGCAAAATCGTATTCAAAAGTTGCAGGTTCTCCAGAACCGAGCCCTACGTAAAATCACCGGTGCCCCATGGTACGTCCGGAATAAGGATCTCCAG
>JACEII010000029.1:1079777-1121868 GCA_014332785.1 Antheraea mylitta | reverse complement strand
ATAACCGCAGATCACGCCGTCGTGGTCTGGGAGTAAATTTCGCTTCCGCAGACTAAATTAGGCCCTCCTCGGCAACGGCTCAAGCCTAGATCTGTTCCCTCGGCGTGGAGCCCTTGAGTACGCTGCTCACACAATACAGTGACATAAAAGTTTTACCCCTATTTTTCGTCATCCTATCCTATCCTATATAGTTTAGAGGAATTTTTCCTACACAAAATACATATAGGAGTTGTTGAGGCACGCATGCTTGGTACACATGCATGTTTCAATAACTTATATACGTATATAAGTTACCGGACTACTAAGGCAAGCGCTTAAGGCACTCAGCCGGATTTATTTTGGCAACCAGCTCAAAGGTGCACGGCACACCTCGGCTTGGCTGTTGCCTGTTGCATGCAAAATCGCGACCTATCTTAACTAACCTAACTAACTATTCATATATGTATGAGTTATTGAAACGTATAAGTGTACCAAGCATACAGGCCTCAACAACTCCTGCATATATTTATTATCAGAAAATTGAGAGTTTTTCAGTTCGATAAGGGAAAAAGTAAACCCTTCCACTTTCATGTGTAAGCGTGTAGGCGTGCACGTGTGTGGGGGTGATCATGTAGTGTTTAGCAGTGATGTATATTTGTGTGTCACGGTATCGCGCAAGCAACGCACTCAAGGGATCCCTACCGAGGGATTGAAACTGATGTATAAAACTGGCTTGGTTTGAAGGTGATAGGTACTATGTTATGAGTGGTACAGAGATTATTTATAAAAATATATTGGAAATATATTTCAAATACGTTTTCAAAACAGTTTATAACTCTTAGACAATAGTTTCAAGCAAGTGACATTTGACGTTTTCGGCGCGATGTTTGACGTTTCGATACGGTGTTCATATATTTTTCTTTAATACAATGGAGTATAAAAAGGTTTTAATACAAGTCGAAGATAGTTATGATAAAGTAAGTGTAGAGATGTTTATTCAGTTTTATGTAGGTTAGTTTTTATTTTAATTGATCCTGGTACATGACGCTACGAACGGGTACTAGGTTTATTTAAAAAAAAACAAAAAAAACATGTAATCTGGGTATATGTTTGAGTGAATCCGTGGATAGTTTGGATTCACAATTGGAAATGGTAGTTGTGGCTGCAATCGGGTATCAGTTTTATTTGCGGGGTGGTAGAGCTTTACAGCCTGACTGGGTCACAACCACCATGTACATGGCGAAAAAATCCGTAATAGTGACTCGCTTCTGCGCGTCGCTTTTCGGGATCAGCCTGTGCATATCCAACTTTCTGTAGGCCGGCATGATAGTGGCAACCAGCGATGTATAGTGTGTCACTCGGTGGTCGCTATTGTTTTTGGATTATACTGTGGTTACCATCAGGCATAGTGCAGGCATTTTGCCGTGCTACGATAAAAAAAAACAATTTTTTTCGCGTGATAACCAATTTGGTGCAAACGAAGTTGCACGGGTCAGCTAGTTTTGAATATATTTAAAAATTCAATATCCCGTAATTTTTAAGGAATTCATTAAATAGTTTAGCTCCCTCGAATTTGATGTTTTGTATGCCGTACCATGTAGTTCTTGGCCTACTTACAACTAAATTGCTCTTATTTCTTAAATATCGTTTAGATGTATTTATTGAAAAGCTTATACGTGACAGTAAATTTTTATCCATAATATTATTCACTTTTTTTTTCGAAATGACTACGCTATTGACCCTGCAAGGTCTTGACAGCTTCACCGGACTACTAAGGCGAGCGCTGAAGGCACTCAGCCGATTTTATTTTGGCAACCAGCTCAAGGGTGCACGGCACACCTCGGCTTGGCTGTTGCCTGTTGCATGCAAAATCGCGACCTATCTTAGCTAACTAGCTAACTATTCGTATATGTATGAGTTGTTGAAACGTATATGTGTACCAAGCATACACGCCTCAACAACTCCTCCATATATTTATTATCGGAAAATTGAGAGTTTTTCAGTTCGATAAGGGAAAAAAAAGTAAACCCATCCACTTTCATGTGTAAGCGTGTAGACAGACGTGCAAGTGTGTGGGGGTGATCGTGTAGTGTTGTAGCGGTGATGTATATTTGTATGTCACCGTATCGCGCAAGCAACGCACTCAAGGGCTCCCTACCGAGGGATCGAACCTAGGGGTGAGCCGCTGCCGTGGGAGGCGTAATCGGGAATATTTTTCACTAATATGCAAGTTTTATATATATATATATATTTGCCTTAAAGTCATAATATTCGTTTCTCTATATATATATGTTACTTAACTTTTAGTAAATTACAAATATAAAAATCTGTTGAATTATAATTATAGTTACAGATGTCTTTATACTATATGTCGATGAACCATCATTTGACTATTGTTGTTTTGTACTATATGCAATTTAGTTAATTTACTAAACCAATACACAAGTATTACAGAAACATTGTCTGATGAATGTAAAAGAACCTTGAAATCAGAAAAATTGCTTAGTTTTGCTGTAATCCCTATAAAACATCATTATCATCTTACCCTTATCCCAGCTAAGTAGGGTCGGCACAACATGTTTTCCTTTCCATTCTCCCCTATCAGATGTCATTGCAGTATTCACACATTTTACACACACATAATTTTTCATACAGTCCGTCTATGGCTTTTTCGGTCTTCCTATACTCCATCCCATACCAGCATCATATTCAAAAGTTTTCTAGTTACATAGTTTTTATCTCTTCTCATGTTATACCCATATATCATGCTAACCTATTACTATTCAACTTCTCTGTCACTGGTGTTGTTTTAAAACTTCTTTTGATATACTCATTCTTAATCTTATCCATTCTAGTCAGATCACAAAACTACCTTAACATTTGCATCCCTGCAACATATAATTTTCTCTCATCCGTCTCTTTCCTAAGCTAGCACTCAGATGCTAGCATGACTGGTCTTTAATAGTTTTATACACTTTCCAATTGAGTTTCAAAGGCATTAGTGAGTTACAAGTTACCCCGGACAACTTTTGCCATTTCATTCATTCAGTATTTATTTTATTCCACCCGTCCTTGTTAATGCCACCTTCGTTTTCAATCAGTGAACCGACATACGGGAATTTGGAGTTGGCTAGTAAGAATATACGATTGAAGGCTATAGGAGAAAAACTGGATGAACCACCGAAGTAGCAAAACAAACGTTTAGTTTTGTTCTACTAATTTTCAAACAAACATTTTGCTGATTTTCTTGCCATTTTCCTAGCTTACTCTGGAGTTCGGCCTATCTTGACAAAAACATATTAGTAATAAATAAACGTCATCGACACTGGCTTGAAAATAAATATTTTTTTTTTTTATATCATATAGGAGACAAACGGACAGGCGGCTCACCTGATGTTAAGTGATCACCGCATTTACAACACCAGAGAAGGTGCAAGTGCGTTGCCGGCCCGTGTTTAGAGGGGTGGAGGAAGGGAGAGGAGAAGGAAAGAGAAGAAGAGATGGGCCTCCGGCGCTCTCACTGACCGAATGAAATGCAATAATGCAAACACTGTTACTTCACGTCGGTTTTTTGTGACTGGGTGGTACTACCCTGGCCGAGCCGACCCATTCATGCTGAAACCAGTTACAGCTTCAACGTGGCTCTACCACTACTATTAATAAAATCGTAATATAAAACTCATAGGTATATATTTGTATCACTAATGATAAATGAAAGAAAAGAAAGAGTTCATCTATTTATGCTTTGTCGTAAATGTACTACATGTGTATGATCAAAATGGTTCTAAGAACTAGTTTACAAAGTGGGTACGCAATATGAATACAGAAATTCTTGTTTATTTTATATTTATAATTGCATTATTAATTAATATTTACCGTATTTTATTATATATCTTTGGTAGATAGCCAAATTTTTAAGAGTAATAACAGTGTTGCCATCTGAAAAAAATATATGATTTGCGGTTACGTAACAACGGTTGACAAATTTGAAGTTTCAGTTTGACATTGACATTGACGCTTAGAAGTTGCATGCATAGATTGCATGCCTACGTTTTTCTAATCCATATTTCTGTTTTAATAAGATTTCTCTAATAATACAAACCATGGATTACCAAAGCCGGGAATTGGCTGAAGATTTCTTTTTACGGGAACCTGTCGATGCCCGTATAAGGTATACGGAAGGAAACAACATAAACATATTGCACAATGTTCTTTAACTTTTTTTATTACAATTTATTTTTATATTTTAAGAAAACCAAAAGAAGAACCTGAAGAAATTTCTCATCCGAGTCTCAAAGTGGAAATGCAAACTATTCGACTGAATCCTGACTCTCAAAAACTTGTTTTAGAAACGCTTAGGTTTATACATGGAACGGATTTTAAACTTCGAAGTGCTGGTCTATACAAGGTACTTTTTAATTAATATGTCCATTATATCGGAGTATTTTTTTATTTCAGTTAAAATATATTTTCATAATATTACCCAGGGGGAGTTTTTGGCGGGATTTTAGTCTGTCATGTAGTGGATTTTATATTTTATTTATAATCTTGTATTATTTGACTATATATTGTGTAAAGTTGGTGGTGTTTTACGTAATATAGTTAGTTTATTATTCATAAGTGAAGTGAATGGAAAATAATAACACGGAGCATGAAATTCTGAGATGCCACAAAAACTCCCTGGAAGGTTCTAGCAAGGGATCCACCATCTTGTTAGAATATGGTTTCACACGATGCTTAATATTGAAATGATCGCACGAAGTTTGTGATATTATTGACTACGTGACAATTGCAGTAATAATCGGAAAGATTGATTCCCAAAAATAAAGTTAAAAAAAATATATATTACCCAAAATTATTTAAGTAATTACAAACAATAACATTTCCACAAAAAGTGTCCACAACATTTACAATATTTGTAGTGTAATATAATATCACAATATAATAGCCTTATGAAAATGTATTGTTTAAATGATAATCTGCTAATATTATTCTGATGATTGTGTTATTTGTTCTGTTACAGGACAAAGGTTCAAACCTTGGTAATAGATATTGGATGGAGTCTGGGAACCTCGTTGTCCAAGGAGGCTGTGATTACTCTCTTAATATTAAGCCTGATATAGAAAGCTCTGAAGCGAGACTCAGGGCTTTTGCATTAGCAAAGTTAGAGAAGTAAGTGCATCTAAAATTCACTTTTATTATTTCATTGTTACGCATCCACTGAAATAGTAACTCCCGTAAAGTACTAGTATTCTTTAATACCATATTTTAAAAAAGATGTCGATTTTCTTAATGTCATTGTTACATTTTCAGGATCTACATTGAGTAATAAATGTTTTTTATTATGATTATCTTAATTTTATTGGTTTACAAATGAAACTGAATGGTTATAAAATAGTTTAGTTACAGTTTCCGATAGCTTTTCACATGGTTTCTATGCAATAATCATTTTCGATTCTTTACTTTATGTTTATGGAAATATAAAATAATAGCTGACTGGCAGAAGGTGACAGATTTTCATATAACCTTTCATCACCTTTTTCACTACTTTTGGAATCTAATTTCCAAAAAATCCATTTTTTGTGCTCACAAACATTGAAAAAAAATTGTGTGCCAGTTTTGGTTTCTATAAAAACAGCAGCTTATGCTGTGCATCTATATTTTAGTCAGTTATTCCTTATACTTAGATAAACATTCTATAACTATTTAACATCTTTAAAAACTGTGTTGATATTGGTTTTTTTAAATACTCTAGACTATATAGATTTCCAAACAAATAAATAAATTATTTTATACACAATCATACCATGCCTATAAATGGGGTTCCTAGTATTTGTGGGTTAACAGCTTTTATTTTGGATTATTTCCCATTTTTTATTTATGTTTCTGTTTAAAGTAATCATCTCAAAGCTTATACATAGTATTGCATCAATTTTACTTTTTATATTAATTGTGTTAAAGTATTATAGTACCTAATTTTATTAAATATGAAAATTTACTAGGTTTTATATCTATAATAAAGTACCCTTTTGATTTCAGATATAATTTCCATAAAGCACACTGTGCAGAAGCTTTAGAAGTGGCTGCAGAAAGTGTAGATAAAGCTCTAGAAATCCTTTTTTACAAGTACTTCAATGTTGATCCTCAAGATAAGCCAGAAAATATACCAACAAAAGATGAATTAATGGAAATGAGAGTAGATGAAAGGGCTGTACTTGAATCAATATATGACACAAGCTTTAAAGTTAAGGATAATGATGTATGGAGCGTCAAGTTGAGTTTAGATTTTTTAACGAAAATGTATGAAAAGAAAAATGTGGATATACCTAAACAAAAAACAAATATAAATTACAATAATAATTTCAAAACGAAACCTAAAGAAGTATGTAAATTATTTTTAAAAGGACCTTGTAGATTTGGTGCTAAATGTAAATTTTCACATGAAATTAACCCTGAGCGCAGTAAACCTGTTTCCACTACAGACATTCTTGAGAATAATAAGATTGGTTATGAATTAGAAATAAGATTTCCAGAGGATACCGTATACCCTTATCAACCACCATTGCTCTTTTTCAAAACTGAAAACCCTACAACTATAATACCGGAGCTTACGTGTTTAAGAATTACAGGAAGACTGCTAGATGAATCGAAAATATTAGCACAAGATGGTATACCCAGCATATATTCTTTAGTGGAATTGTTAAATAATGAAGAAGATATATTAAATTTTATACAGTTTGATACTAGAATATTTCCTGAAACCACAGATGCTTTATTTCCACAGTTAATAGAAAATGATGAGTTGAGTGAAAATAAGCCTTCACATTATAAAAAAGGTGCAGTAAAGGACAACCGGGCTGATTTTAATATAAAAGAAGCATTCAGAGAGAACAAAGAAATAGCTAAAAGGTGGTTAGAGAAACGGGATAATGATAGATACAATAAAATGATGACAGAGAGAAGAAAATTGCCAGCATGGCAGATGAAGAATGATATACTGAATGCTATTAAGAAGTCACAGGTTATCATCACAATGAAATTATTGTATCTAAATAAGTAGAAATGATATTATCATTTTTAATCCAGCCTCTCTTCTTCAGATAATTGTTATAAGCGGTGAGACGGGTTGTGGAAAGAGTACACAAGTACCACAATATATTTTGGACAATTGGTTGGAAAACTTTAGTAAAGATGGGCCGGAACACGTTGAGATTGTCTGCACACAGCCTAGGAGAATATCAGCTATTGGAGTAGCAGATAGAGTGGCAGAGGAGAGGATTGAGAAAACAGGACAAGTTGTCGGTTATCAGGTAAGTTTTTCATTGTCTATGGTTACTATGGTAATTAATCAAAGAAAGTACGGCAACTTTTTTAGGAACTTTGATAGTAACGGATGATCAAGAAAAGGTAAAAAGAAAACAGGTATACTCTATGGGTATACTTATTTCTAATGCACTGTTTGTTTTAAACTGGCTGGTTGTTCTTTTACAATTTTTATAGGATATTTTTCTTTTATGAATATGATAAGAAATTGCAATAGACTGAATGTAGGGGCATATTAAGGGATCGACATCTTCTAAAAAAGAACATAATTCAAATGCAATTTCTTAGGGAGAGCTTAGAAATTTTGATCTGTAACCTTTTTGTGTGACAAGAAATGAGGGGGAGGGGTAAACACTGTCAGGTATAGTGGAGGCAGTGACTCACTTTCGGTTTTGATTTGAGCTACTCACCATATTTTTTTTGTCACTTTTTTTCTTCTAAAACCTATATACACATGAGTACGAAATTTTGTGTAGTTATAAAATGATTGCTAATATAAGTCGGGCTTACTCTAATGATCCCAAAACGGATGAATTTAGTGAAATGATGAATGAAGTGGCAAATACTTGCTACTATTATACTTTTCGACAGAACAAAATCCTCAGTGTGCTAGTTCAGGTTGCACTTGGTTCATTTGACTAATTTTATGTTGTACAGTATATAGAACTAGCTGTCAGTCATGGTTTCTGATGGTTGTATCACAAATGAAGAAAACAAGACAATCCTCATTTTACAGTACTACAATGTAAAGTGGCATCCGAAAATAAACTGATAAGTTCATTCTGACAATATTTTTAAAGATCTTCCTATTGTATTCTGTTTCCCACTTTTATTTATAGGCAGATATTATATATATCACATAAATTTTTCACATTTACTATTTTTTATATATTTTCTATTATACAAATTTTATCCTGAGATTACACAGGATGCAGCTGAACTGAAGTGATGCGCTTAAGTGCGATAATTGATTTAAGAGTTTATTGATAAACATACATAAAAGATTTAGTCTAGTGTTTGACTGGTGATATATGATTCTGATGTCCATCATATACCAACAATTTTTTGGAATTAACTAATTGCATTTGGTAGTACTATTGGTTGAGGGTGAAGGCAAACAATCGTGAGGAAACCTAAACTGTGGATTTCTCATTTTTAAATCAGTAGTCGTAGGCTGGTGTGGTGATTATGTCCGTACATTAATTACTTAGGGGAGCGGCCTATGGCTCTGTAGTGGATTGATTACAGGCTGACGATGATAATAAACAAAATCAAAATACTTTATTCAGTTTAGGTCCTAATAAGGCGCTTATGAACGTCAAAAACTACCACCGGTTCGGAAAACAACCCAGCCATCGAGAAGAACCGGCAAGAAACTCGATCGGGTATATTTTTTTTTACATGCATTTCCAATACGTCATAAAGCTTATAGTGGATGCACAGAGAGGAGTCAATTCTAGACATCACTACTGTTCACATACTCATCCGCTCTATACTATACTTTTGACTATTAAAACCCGCTTGATGTGGCGCTTAAATGTTCAGTCCGACAAAATGCTTTGGGTCTTTATTGGAAAACTTAACACTATTACTGGTTTTGCTAAGTCTGAAACATGGGACGACCAGTTTATTACAGTCTCTAGTATTTAGATTATGCGGGTCTTTTACTACACATAAATTTTATTTCAGATCAGATTGGAAAGTAAAATCTCATCAAAAACTCGTCTAACATTCTGCACAACTGGAATCCTGTTAAGAAGATTAGAATCTGATCCACAATTAAAATCAGTTACTCATATATTAGTGGACGAAGTCCATGAGAGATCAGAGGAAAGTGATTTCCTCTTATTAATCTTGAGGGATCTAGTCAAAGTGAGGAAAGACTTGACTATAATTTTGATGAGTGCAACATTAAATGCTGATTTGTTTTCGGCTTATTTCAATGAGGTTCCTATTTTGGAAATACCAGGTTATTGCTTTTAGATTTCTAAATCAAGCAATTATTTAAAAATAATAAAAAAAATTATATATATGGCAGATCACCCCAAAAACCGTAAAGATGTTTGGTAGATGGTTAAGTGCCATGTATATCTAAATACTTTCTAATAGTAATTTGCGAATATTTAAATGATTAAATCTGTTTGAATTATTTATGATATTTGAATATTTCATACTATTAATATATTTCGAACAATTTGTATTGTTGAAATATTTTTCCAGTATTAAATAATTATTAAATTCATATGGCTCGAATCCATTACCGTTATTCAAATCTTTACACAGATTTTGAAATAAAGTTTCTGGGTTTCACATTATACAGTATTTATTTGAAAATTTTGCATATTATTTACTTTTCAGGGAGGACATTTCCAGTAGAGCAATTTTTTTTAGAAGACATCATGGAGTTAACCAATTATGTTTTAGAAGAAAACGGACCTTATGCTCGTAAAATTAAGAAAGGTTGGTTACAATAATACCTTTAGTTTTGATTTTTTAGTCATTTGGTGATCACTTATACATATTTATTCTACTACATATACATCCACTATCTGTTGGTGAAAGTTCTGTGAAAATCGGTCCATCCGTTTTGGAGATAGCATTGCAGACGAAGCCGCGGTTAACACGTAGTCTAATTTAGAAGTAGCCTATGTCACCCGCAGTAATTTCAGCTATCTGCTAGTGAAATTCCCGTCAGAATCGGTCCAGCCGTTTCGGAGATTATTCCGAAACAAACAGACTCACAAAAATTTTAAAAATTGCATTTTTATTATCAGTATTGTGTATACATTCATACCCAATCAGTGAAAAATGTTTATTTCGCTATTACATACAGACACTTCATTTTTATTATATGTATAGATGAGATCTTTAAATTGGCACCTAAGTAATTAGTAATTTGAAAGGTTTGTTTGAAGGCTAATTTTCAGTTTATTTTCAGCTTATACAATTTTAAGGTATACTCGTACTTACTCCATTTTGATATTTCAATTATACATGATTAATATTGTTACATGTCATTGTGGTAGTGTGGATTCGAGTTTTTTAAGCATTTGACTCAATTCAGTAAAGGAAAACATTAGCAACCCGGACATGAGCTTGTAGTACCTCAATGTAGTAGGAAAAATAGGTAACTCCAAGCCTCGATAATTTAAGGTGTTGATAGTGGGTAGATAGCCGGGTGTTAGTCTCAAAAGGATATTATAGAGTGGATCAGTATGTGAACGATAGTGATGTCTGGAATTGACTCCTTGTGCATCCACTTTAAGCTGTATGATGTATTGGAAATGCATGTAAAAAAAAAAATGTAACCGATCCAGTTTCTTCCCGGCTCTTCTCGATGGCTGGGTTGTTTTCTGAACCGGTGGTAGTTTTTGACGTTCATAAGCGCCTTATTAGGACCTAAACTGAATAAAGAAATTTTGATTTTGATTGATATTGAGTGTCGTAGTTTGATGATTAAACCCACGGTTTAGTTCTGAAAAGCTCTTGCCCGACAGTGGGATAAGTCAATCTGCTACTTTACATAAATATATAATAAGCACATATCGGTTTCTAGGTGATAAAGAGAAAAGAATAGATCTCGAAACAGAATTAGAGACGTGTGACGTACGTTCCGAGTCGTTGGAGCCGCCTAAAACATCGATACGCGATGAAAATCTATCTGTGGGCCAAATAATCGCCAGATATCCGAAGTGTAACAAAACTACATGCAAGAACATGTATCTTATGGACACTGAAAAAGTAAGTATGTATTATGCTTCCTGATATCTGTTTCTAAAGATTTTTTTTTATAGAGAAAATGACATTTCATGTGATGCTAGTTGACTGAATTTTAAATTGTAATATCCAGTAATCGAAACGTCTTATATATACTAATATTATAAAGAGGTAAAGTTTGTGAGTTTGTGATGTTGTGACGTTGTAGGGGATAACCTCATGAACTACTGGTCCGATTTAAATAATTCTTTCAATGTTATATAGCTCATTTATCGAGAATGGTTATAGGCTATATATCATCACGCTAAGACCAATAGTAGCGGAGCACAGATGAAAAATGTTTCTAAATCGGGATGTTTTCCTTTTGAGAACTGCTGCGTGTTAGTGTTAGTGTATCTATAACACGCGAACGAAGTCGCGGGTAGAGGCTAGTGAGATATAACTCCACAATACTTATTTGGTAAGTTATAAAAAATTGTGAAACACTTGTATCGTTAGGTCATATGGCTTAAACAAATACGGCAATAGTGAAAGACCAATTCAATTTTTTTATAGTTTTGCCATAGCTATACTTTTTACTGTTCTAAGTAATTTTATGGTTATAGTTATTATTCACTTAAAAAGGTTTTATAAAAATAACAACATTGTCTAAATTGGTAAACTCGCTATACTTTGAAAAATTAGTCTACTACCCTGCTATGTTCTTATCATAGGGTTTTTTTGGAAACTAATCTTCTAGTAGTTTAGATTATTAGTTTCATTGTCATATAGGTAATGATATTACAAGTTTCTCGCGATCATTTCAATGAACTAACAAGATGGTGACCGTCTTGTTAGAACTTTCCAGGGAGTTTTTATGTCAAATCAGAATCCATGCTCCATGGTAATATTTCCTATCTATTTTACTTGTGCACAATAACCAAACTATATTACTTAAACACCAACAATATTACAAAATATACAGTCAAACAACACAAGATTATGAATCTATATATTAATACGTGAAGCAAAAAAATTGTACCCCTTTTTAACCTATTTCCCCTTAACGGGTGAACTTGAAATTTGCATTAGTTAAAGTTTATATGGCGGAGAAGTGCAGAAAGTTATTTATTTTATATAAAATGCATTAGAAGCACATTAAATTAATTAAAATAAGCACTACTCACACTTGCTTGCTTGAATTTTACACGACATATACACACATGTAATTAAAAAAGACATTTTGACAGTCATCAATAATTACAAAGTTCAAAAGAGGTTGTGAAGGAGGTTGCTATGCTCGACTGTATGTATTTTTTAACTCTTACGTTCCAATTACCATTTTTCATCCTACATTCAACAATGATATTATAAAATATAACTATTATTGTAATGTTTATTATTTTTTATGGTGAACTCGATTCAAATGATGATTTAATAAAAAAAATGAGCCAAATAATACTCTGTATAATCAAAAATGAATTTTGTTCATAAGAGTAATCCATGACTTAGACCTCCGCGGTTACAATGTTGCAATTCAACCTCATGTAGTAACAAAAAATAATTAATATTCAAAAGCTAATGGTAGTAGTAAAAATATCTTTGTATTGGATTCACCATTTGATTGTATTGTGCATCCATTATTTTTGCAAACGATGGTACTGGGCATATCACTATTTCTCATAATGAACAGACTACATTTAATTCAACATCACCCAGAATTACCCACCCATGGTGTCGTATAAAATTAATTGAAAATTGTGTCACAGGTTGCCATAAATTTCTTTATTTTTATTATCTTTTTTATTATCTTAGTTATGTTTGTTTAAAATTTGAGAGCTTTACCACGTGATTTTTGTTTCAAACTTATAATTAATTTCAATTTTCATTTAGACATAGATTTTTTAAAATGTTTATATAACTAATGATCATGGCAAATAACTGAGTAGCCATGATGAAAACCTTTGATTATAGACGTATTTGACAAAGTAACCCTAATAAAGTACAAACTTTAAAATTTCAAATAACTATGGTCGAATGTCGACCACTGGGTGCCCACTAGTAAGATATAAATAGTTTCGGCTTATTCGCAAAAATGCGAACGTACAGTGATTTTTTTTTCCAAATGACTACGCTATTGATCCAGCGAGGTCTTAACAGCTTCACCGAACTACTCGTACGGTGATAACGCGGTATCCTAACACGCTAAACCATTGAGCCGCTATTGTTTTAATGTTACAAAGTATTTAATTTAATAAATGAAAACCCTTAATAAAATATTGGAAATTATACGGTTAAATATGCGGAAATTAAAATGAACGGTGAGATAATGGTAAAGGTTATTTTAATTTTATCAATGTTTAACTCTTATTTTAACTGATAAATAGAGTAAAAAAAAACATATATCAAAACCATATAAATGTATATGCATATATACATAAATGATAATTATTTCCTTTTAAATGTTTTTAATTCTATATAGTTATCAATTTGAATTAATAAGTGTACTTAAGTTTGTTGTTTCTTATCACTTGTAGTTCAGTCTTTGTACTTGTCATTTTCAATTTCAACATCAACTCTGTAGGTTTAATTTTAATAACTTGGCCTACTTAAAAGCTGTAAATATTATCAACCTAGATAAGGTGTCTACTTGTTGTCAAGTGATTTACTTGTTACTAAACAATACAAAAATAACTGGTAAAATAAATAATATAATAAAAACATTGTTTGCATGTGTGTCATTAATTATTGTCAATTTTTTCAATGGGATGCAACCAAACAGTACAGTTATTTCACATCGTTTGTCTTATTTGTTTTCCAGATAAATCTCGATTTAGTAGAACATGTGCTGACATACATCGTTGAGGGTCACCACAAGTGGCCAAGAGAAGGCGCTATTTTAATATTTCTTCCAGGTATCCAAGAAATAATGACATTGCATGATCAATTGGCTGAAAGTCACACTTTCAGTCCGAAGTAAGTACTAAATAAAGTTTATTTAATTTTGAGTCCATCTTCATATTGACAGTGGAAAGGCTAATCAACTAACCTGTATTCCTTTTTTTTTTTCGAAATGAAAACGCTGTGACCTGGAATGGTCTTCACAGCTGCACCGAACTATTGAGCCGAGCACTAAAGGCACTAAAGACATTTGGGATGTTTGGGCGACTAACTCAAGGGTGAACGGCACACCTTGGCTTAGGACGTCGCCTGTTTTGAGCAAAAATCGCGACCTAGCTGAGCTAAGCTAAGCTATCTAGATATACGTATATGAGTTATTGAAATATGCATGTGTACCAAGCATGCGTGCCTCAACAACTCCTATATGTATCTTGTGTCGGAAAAAATCCTCTAAACTATATAGGATAGGATAGGGTCCTGATCGATTAATTTCTGAATAATCTGATTAATGAACTCATAATCACAACGATACATTTGTTTTATGAAAGTGATGGTCATAGATATGCCAGAATCTGATAGATGGTGCTGTACTTATCAAAGAATTGGGTTTTTGAATTTTTTTTTTTTGATAAATGGAAAGATAATTTGTGATAATATATAAGTTTTATAACAAAACTATATTTTTTTTCGCAATAATTCAAAAGTTATTTCAAAATAAAGATTAATATTTGAATCCAGTACCGAAGACACACCGACAGCTCCCGAATAAACCCGAGCGCGAGTGACATCATAATGTTAATTTTCACTAATTGCAGTTGATATAGAAATAATAAGTACAATGTTTTGACCTATTTAATTTGGTTGTCATTGTTAAATATACAAATTTGTATTGAAAATGTCGAACCTCAAAAGTTATCGTTCTTGTTTTGTACCATTATGTACGAATACTACAAAAACAACTCCTGACAAAATGTTTTTAAATGTTTCCCAAGATGTTTAAAAAATGGGTTATCATATATATATCAACATCAGGAATATTATCAGACTTCGCCTTAATAAATCCTTTATCACACATAGCTAATCGGAACCAACTAACAATTCGTTTTTTAACAATTAATTTTCAATATTATTGTCTAGTCACGTGTAATAGCCGTAAACGCTGTACTGTTATTAAATAGCTATAACATTATGACGTCACAACTATGGTGACCAATCATAGCGCGTTTATAATCAATAATTTTTTTTTTCAAAATCCCAATTGTATGATTATAAAGCAAAATTAGTCGCATTCATGTTATATTAGTAAATTAAAATTATATGTTCATCCTGATTTTTGGTGTCGTGGTTGAGCTATTAACTACTGGAAAGGGCGAGGGAATCTCTGCTGAACGATTTTGTTTGGTTAAGTTATATTATATAAGACATTGGAATTGATGCAGTAATTGGTCAATAGCAAACAATACAGTTTTTCTGCCTTCTACTTGTTATTTTAGTTTCATGATATTTTGTTGTATGTTTGTATGTAAAAGAATGGATCAAATAATATGCTGTTTGGTGATTTCGATCTATGTCATTAAACTATATAAGAACGTTGCAAAATATAAAAGTTGATGCAAAATTTCAAAGCCCTCCCATAAGAACTTTCACTTCAATTTCATAGATTGTGGTAGTAGAAGGGATTTTTTTTTTGTAGAACTGGTAACTATGTTCTTGTACCGCTACATTCGACATTATCTGGTGAGGAACAAGCGCTGGTGTTTAGAAAACCGAAACCTGGTGCGAGGAAGATTGTTCTGTCCACGAACATAGCTGAAACTTCAGTTACTATCGACGATTGTGTGTTTGTTATCGATTGTGGACGCATGAAAGAGAAAAGGTAAGTAAGTGTTTTTGTGTAAAAATACAAAATCTTCAATATTAAAAATGTTTTATTCAATTTAGACCATGAATAGGTACTTGTGTTAAAATAATGTAATGTAACAAAATATCGTAATGTATCAGTAGTGACATCTAGTAGTTCTCTGAGCACTTATCCGGATTGATTTGTAATAATTCTATGATATGTGTTACCTGGGGTCAAAAGGTCACACAAGAATATTTTTCTGCTTCCATTTTTTTTTTAAATTTTAATCTTCCCAAATGCCTACAATTCGAATAACAATAATTAAAATACGGTGTTTTTGCATTTGGAACGCGTTGTTATAATGGGTATAAATGTTTATAACAGTCTATGGTAAAGTACTGTATTTAAATAATAGAGGAACTAATATTAAAATACTGTTATCCTAATTATTTTTAATACCTAACTTTGAAAATTATTTTCCTATAAGCTATAGTCGCTGATGCTGTGTTACTTTTTATATGTAATAGCGGCTATTTAGTCAAATTTAACCAGGCCAACTTTAAGCAGGTTAACTTTAATCAGGCCAACTTTAAACAGCCTAACTTTAATCATGCCAACTTTAATCAGGCATCAGGCCAACTTTAAACAGGCTAAATTCAATCATGCCAACAGGCTAATTTTAACCAGATCAGTTTTATCTAGGTCAACTTTAATAAGGCTAAATTTTAGCATGTTAGCTTTAACCAGGCCAACTTTAAAAATTAACCTTAATGCGAAATATTTTGATTACACATAGTGATAAGTGGATTTGGATGTGAAAATATTTAATTTTCCAATATTTCATATTCTAGATTCGATTCTAACCGCAACATGGAATCTCTAGACCTTGTCTGGGTGTCACGAGCTAACGCTAAACAACGTAAAGGGCGAGCAGGTCGTGTAATGGCCGGTGTCTGTGTACATCTGTACACCTCCCATCGATACCACCACCACATACTCGAGCAACCAGTACCAGAGATACACAGGATACCTTTAGAACAATTAGTGCTAAAGATTAAAATATTACCATTGTTCCAAGATATGAGCATCCATGAAGTTTTGGGTGAGTACTTGATTGTTGTTGTCGTCGAGAATTACCAATATTTCGTTTCATGAGTTGTAATTTCTTCAGGCATTATAAGAGTTTATTTATTAACAGTACTACCTGCCAAATTTTGTTAGCACCTTAATAATGTTAAATATTAATTAAAAACTATATGAACGTAGTAATCTTGCAGCCGAATCTTTGAATATACATTATGATTATGTAAGCTAAACGTATTCCTAATCATAATCTATGTTATATAGCACTAGCCTCTGCCCGCGACTTGGTTCGTGTGAAATAAATACACTAACATTAACACCCAGCAGTTCTCAAAAGGAAAAAACATCCCGATTTTGAAAAATTTTTCATCTGTGTTCCGTCCCTATTAGTCTTAGCTTGATGATATATAGCCTATAACCATTCTCGATGAATGATCTATATAACACTAAAAGAATTATTCAAATCGGACCAGAAGTTCCTGAGATTACCCCCTACAACGTCACAACATCACAACGTCACAAACTCACAAACTTTACCTCTTTATAATATTAGTATAGATAATAATTATATAGCATAATCTATGTTATAAAACATAATCTATGTTATATAGCGCAAACTCACAATTTTTTTTGGTATCAGCTGGATATAATCTAATGGCACCTATGTAAGTACCGCAAAAATTAAAAAGATAGCACTATATGAGATAGGCTCTAATAATTATTTGAATTTTTTGTGTAAAATCCCGTTTTTTTAGGGAGGATACCTATTTACATATACAGTGTAATCTCTTTATAACGTGGAAATTTTTCTATAATGTAGAAATTAGTTCAAAGTGGTTGGGTTACTAATTATTTATTTTCTTCCTTATAGCGGCAATCTTTATAGTGAAAAATACGCTTGGTCCCTAGAAATGCGTTATAAACACTTTACACTGTACTTAAAAAGGAAAATCTTACCTTAGTATAAAATTTGATCCAAAGTATAGAGATCTCTTTGAGATACATAAAATACATTTATATAAATACGAGTTTTTGTTTAAGTTATAGGATACTTGAAGTCTTGTTTATTAGAGTAAACCTTGATATTTGCTCTCCCGAAGTTTGATAAATATCTAAAATAATCATCTTCCTTACATCGCCCCGAAAGAAGTTTCATTTCAAAATCTGGACTAATTTCTCTTTATATTAGTATTGAAACTTGTAAAATTAATTAATTATTGACGCTAAACGATCACTAGTCAAAAGAAAAATCAAAATGAAAATTTTCAAAGGCATTTAAATTAACATTTAAGATGATTTTGATACAATATTATTATAGATAAAACGATAGAACCACCTACAAAACAGAACATAGACGGTGCTCTTTGCCGTCTCCAGGACGTTGGTGCTTTGGACAAGGAGTTCGCTTTGACAGCACTCGGCAGACATTTGGCAGCGTTGCCAGTCGATGTCAGAATCGGGAAGTTGATGCTTTTCGGTGCTATATTTTGCTGTGTCGACTCAGCATTAACCATGGCTGCGTGTCTCAGCCATAAGAGTCCGTTTGTCGCTCCGTTTGGAAAGAAGGTGAGAATTACAATTTTATTAATTTGTAAAGATAAATAAATGTTAGGTACATAATGTTCAGTTCGGTTCCAAAGGACATTATCGACTTGTCAGATAAATAATAGAAAAATGTAATTAAGGTATTATTGTTAAAATTTGTTAAATTATGTATTTTACAGTAAAGAATAGTTTAAAATAACTGTAAATAGCATGAAAACTACATTATCTACTTTGTAAAGAAATATAATGAATTTCGTATAATATTACTTATCATAAAGCTACATACTTACCACGTGTGTTATTAAATATATACCTTTTTCAGATAAATAATAAGAAATTGATATATTTAATAATTATCCTTCTATATAGCTGTATTTTATTCTGATACTTCAAGATTTCTCAAAACTTCTAATTTTAAGTATATATATTATATAAATAAAAATAAATAAAAAGCCTTTTTATTTCTTGAATTAACATGTTACAAATTTCTTTTATCTAGTGTTTAAAGTTAATAATTTTGCTTAATTTTTCTAATATAATTTTGTGTTAGATTCTTAAACCTTATATATTTACATATATATATTTGTGGACATTCCATATGATAATCTGCATATTATAAGATTTTTTCCCTAATCCAAACTTTGGCTCAAATGGAATTCTCAATTCGACTCTGGCTTACAAACAGTTAAGTCTACTACAGTGAAAATACCTAGATATTTTTATTCCCCACTTAAGACCTGTTAGAAGGAAGCTGTTTCCTTTTTGCAATTAGCCGTTTTAAAGAAATGATGGAAATAAATTCAACGAAATAAATATTTTACTATTATATAATACCTATATTATACTATTATTATTCCAGGCTACTTATTTTTGAATTCAATTGACCCTTTGCCATTTTTTGAATGTCCAATAAACTGGACGGCAATCAGCTATTTTATAAAAACAAATGTGTTTGCTTTTTTGTTTAGTTTTTAATCATAATTTGTTAAGTCTGGGGTTTTTTTATAATATGTTTTAATTATGCCGGTTCATAAGAACGATTACGTTTGTTATTTATTTTTGGTTTTTTACTTTTAAGAACAGTACCTGAACGACCGAACCTAGCTGGGTTCTTAAAAAAATATTCTTAACTTATAATAAACTGTTACGTTTTCCTCACAAAATTACCATTTTTTCAAACAAAAAAAATAATTAAAAAAAGACATCTCTTTTGTTGTCACTCAGATTCGAACCGGGTTTAGACTTATTTGCGTTGACACCAACAGCGAATTTTTTTCATTGCCTGAAAACTCAGATAAAAAAGTTTTCTATAAATGAAATCTAGCTAGATCGATTTATCGTCCCCGAAATTAGCTATATACTAATCTCACGGAAATAGATGAAGCCGTTTCCGAGATCCTGAATATATAAAAATATACAAGAATTGCTCGTTTAAAGGTATTCGATTTGGCGTTTAAGAAATAAATTGATTGAAATCCTAAGTTGTAACTAAACTACCTTTGGTGTAGTGAAGTATGAATGATTTTTTTTTGTGTTTGCGTATACCTCATATAATTGAATATATGTTATTTTCTTTTTCAATTCAGGCTGAAGCAGATGCTAAGAGAAGGGAATTCTCATGTTCTAATAGCGACCAGTTGACCACTTTGAGGGCATATAGGGTAAGTTCTTATTTAAGAGTTTCAGTTAGTGTTTAACCTTATCTTAATTTTTTGTAGATTTTTTTTTTTGATGTAAAGATGTGTTTTACTTTTATTTTTAAAAATCTCACAAGGGGGCGTCCATTTATTATGTGATTTTTTTTTATATCAAAGGAGGCAAACGAACTGGTGGGTCACGTGATGTTAAGTGATTACCACCGTCCATAGACACTAGCGACATCAGGGACGTCGCAAGTGCGTTGCCAGCCTGTATATGGGAGAATGGGGAGGGGACGGAAAGGGAAAGAAGGAAAGAGGAAGGGACGTGGGCCTCCGGCTCTCTCACTGACCGAACGGAACACAACAATGCAAGCACTGTTATTTCACGTCGGTTATCTGTGAGAGGGGTGGTACTACCCCGGAGGAGCCGACGCATTCATGCTGAAACCAAAAATAGCTTCAGCGGGGCTATTTTGAGCATTTTTCGACCCTCTCCTCATGATGTGATTCACGTAAGTAATGGTCGAACCGTAAGGTGTACACAGTCTTATTGTTGCAACCACTTTATTTGATTACGTTGATATTTGACTTCTTTATAAAAATATAGTACTCAAGATACAGTATGATTGTTACAGAAATGGCAAGAAGCTTTGAAAAGAAGCAGTCACGCTGCTTTAGTGTTCGCTAATGAGAATTATCTCTCTCATAAAACTCTGTTAATGTTAGCCGACATAAAACATCAGCTCCTTGGTTTGCTCGCTTCTATAGGCTTCGTGCCCGACATGCCGGACCTCAGGAAGAAGATGAGAAAGGATTCTGTTCTCAGCTTAACCGGTACAGATGTAAGTATACTTTAATAGTATATCTTTCTAGCCTTTATTCATTACTTTATCGTGATTCATTCAACTTTAAAAGAAAGATTTTAGGCAATACTAAAAAGAATAGCAAAAAGAAGTCGGGAACGAGGACAAAGCTAAAGTGTACTGAATCTAACCTCTACAGTGATGTACTAGTCCCTAAAGAATCCTTACAGTGGATGCACTAGTGCCGAATTGAATCCTTAGAGTGGATGCACTAGTTCCAAAATGAATCCTTAGCGTTTCCAAAATGAATCCTTAGCGTGTATGCACGATTCTCAAAACGAGCTCCTAGAGTGGAGCACAAGTCCCAAAATGAATCCTGAGAGTGGACGTACTAGTACCAAAACAAATCCTTCGAGTGGATGCAATAGTACCAAAGAAATCGAATTGTTTATTCTTTTTCTTTTTTTTTAGTCAGATAGAAGTGCATTTTTCACATCATGCCGGTGAACGGTGGTCGCCGTGTTTGGATTGTACTGTGCATACCATCAGGCACAGTGACGTTACTACTATGTGCGATTATAGAAAACAATCCAATATTATTATTTATCAAACATTTACGGTTAACTATTTAAACTCAACTACACACTATATGGAAACAGAATAGAAACTTTTTGATCCTGTAACTACCAAACTAGTTTGCCCTGTATTTTGGGATATGGTTTTACTTCGAAGAAATATGACATACGTTTGTCATTTCCTTTCTTATTAAACCATGGAAAAGAGAAATGAAATAAAATATAAGTACTCCTTAAAACATAAAGAAAGAAAAAAAAATGAATAAGAAAATAAATAAATAACTGGTTGATACCTGATATGTGTGAAGAGTGTACTTATTTGTTCTTGAGGAATTTTGTACAAGAGTGTAATGTGTGCGTGCGTGTGCGTGAGCGCGTGTATGTGTGTGTACGCGCGTGTGCGTGTACGTGCGCGTGTGCGTGTGCGTGCGTGCGTGTGTGTGTGTGTGTGTGTGTTAAAGGGATTTTTATTATTGACTTCTTTACTCAAATGTTCTTTGATATATTGATTACAGTTGAACATGAATGGAAATAACGATAGATTGCTGGCGGCGATATTGTGCGCAGCGCTGTATCCGAACGTTGTTAAGGTAATAATTATGTATAGTCTTTTTTTTTACTTTACTTTCGTTAACAAATTTTCTATATCATCATTACTCGTACCATATCCAGTAGGTAATAATATAATAAGTATCTTGTGATCATTTCAACATTCTGACAAAAGGGTGTGGCCTCCATGTTAGAAGTTTACAGGTAGTTTTTTATTACTTTATTTTTAGCAATCAATCTTTCCGATTATTACTGCCATTGTCACGTAGTCAATAATATCACAAGCGTTGTGCGATCGTTTCAATATTAAGCATCGTATGAATCAATATTCTAACAAGATGGTGGATCCCCTGTTAGAACCTTCCAGGGAGTTTTTGTCGCATTTCAGAATTTCATGCTCCGTGGTATTATTTTCCATTCACTTCACTTATGCACAATAAACTAACCATATTAAGTAAAACACCACCAAATTTACAGAATATAGAGTCAAATAACACAAGATTATGAATAAAATATAAAATCCACTATATGACAGACTAAAATCCTGCCAAAATCTCCTGCATGTAGTTTATGGGGCGTCTAAGAATTCATGTTCCGTAGTGTTCTTGTTAAGACAAGAATAATTAGCCATAATTACAGTTATATTTTGAACTATAAATAGTTATAGAATTGAAAGTGTAATTATATGCGATAACATTTTTTGCATTTTTAGATGGGTATTGATTTCTTAAATGAATATAAACATGTTTTATTTTTGACAAGGTGTTGACTCCAGGGAAATCGTTTCACATGCAAGTCGGAGGAGCCATACCGAGGCAACCGACCCCTGATGAGCTCAAATTCAAGACTAAGTCTGATGGTTTCGTTGCTCTTCATCCCTCCTCTATCAACTCTGCGATCGGATATTTCACGAGTCCATACTTAGTGTATCAGGAGAAGGTGAAAACTTCCAGGGTCTTCATAAGGGAGTGCTCCATGGTACCAATGTTACCTTTGGTACTGTTTTCAGGTGAGTTGTCTTTTTTTTATCGAATCACGACATAGTGACTGCACTATGCCTGATGTTAAGCATAGTACAATCCAAAAACATCGGCAACCACCGAGCGACAGATTATCCATCGCCGGTCGTCGCTGTCATGTCGGCCATAATGACGAGAGTCACCCGGTACTGGATATGCACAGGCTGATCCCGAAACGCGACGCGCAGAAGCGAGTCACTATGACGGGCTTTTTCGCCATATACATGGTGGTTGCGACCCAGTCGGGCTGTAAAACCCTACCACCCCGCTGTCGCCATTGCCTCGTTCGTTATTCAGCAGGGTGCACCACGTGCAGGTGAGGTTGGCTTGGGTGTCTCAAGTTTTAAGATGTTACTCGACACCCCCTACACCCCAATGTCTAGGTTTCACTTTTTATTTGCGATATCTATATGTTAAATATTGGATTTTGTATTATTATATGTATTTTTGGTTCATATTTTTAGTTCTGTCTCTATGTTATCGAGGGTTATATTTGTATAATTACGCTATGTATATGTATTTCCAATATAATTTTATAAATAATCTCTGTGGCACTCATAACACAGTACTTATCCCCTATTGGTGATTTATCCGTGTTGATATGTTGCTATTGTAGATTATTCCGCGTTGTTGCATTAAACATTTGGCATTAAGTTTATAATGTGTGTCTATCACCACATGATATTGGCGAAATTGCCTAAAGAGGCAGAGGCCATACCGGAAAAAAAAAATAGATGTGTTCTAAAAATCTATACTAATCTGTAGGTGGTAGAACCACGCTGAAGCTATTATTGGTTTCAGCATGAATAGGTCGGCTCGTTCGGGGTAGCACCATCCTCTCACAGAAAATCGACGTGAAATAACAGAGCTTGCATTTTTGCGTTTCGTTCGGTCAGAGAGAGCGCCGGAGACCCACCTCCCCTTCCTTCCCCTCTCCTCTCCCCTTCTCTCAATTCCCCCAAATAAAGGCTGGCAACGTACTTGCGACTTCTCTGGGATTGCTAGTGTCTATGGACGGCGGTGATCGTTTAACAACAGGTGACCCGCATGTTCTTTTGCCTCCTATATGATATAAAAAAAACTAATAATATATGACTGAATATTACGCGCTTTTAATGCTTTAGTGAATGAAGTTGTTTTTTTAGCAAACATAAGACTCTAAGTTATAGTATTTAGATACTCGTGATTAATCAAACCCTCCTAGATCCGTAACTTACCTTGAGTTACCTTTTATCTAATCTACCTTCTCGAATTTAAAAACATTTCTGAATATATTCCAGGTTGTAACTTGGCTGTGGAGTTACATAATGGAACCTTTATAGTCTCGCTCGAAGACGGCTGGATCATGTTCCAAGTTGAGAAACACGAAGTAAGTTTTTAACATATTTGTCTTAATTATATTTATTTTGTAACTAGCTATCTACTTCGGATTCACTTGCGAACCCAAAACGAGAAATAAATAATTGGAATATAATATGTTTACAGGTAGCAGAAATGCTGAAGATAATAAGAGTGGAATTAATTAACCTTCTAGAAGAAAAAATTAACGATCCGTGTCTTAATCTATTGCATTATGAGAAAGGCAATAGAATTATCAAGACAATAGTTCAAATAATAACTAAGGATTAGATTCATCTGATCTTAGAGTAATTTGTCCATCCGTAGATAAATTTATTTATTTGTATTTCTGTTTTAAAACCATGTGATGTTTTGTATAAAAATATAAATATTAGAAATGTATTAATAATTGTTTTATAAATAAAATAACAGTATGAAATATATCGTAGTGAATACAGTTTTATTTATTTTAAACTAGCAATGCCCGCGAACTCTGTTCCGCCTTAAGTATATTAATATATGCGCTTTTTTGCATAAGAACCTTCTGACAATAACAAACACAACAAAAATGAATTAGCGAAATCGGTCCAGCTTTTCTCGAGATTTGCGCTTAGCAACACATTCAGTAATTCGTTTTTATATCATAGAAGATAAACATGTATTAAAGAAAGATATTTAAATACAAAAAAGGAAAAAAAATCACGTGAACGTAAAAAAAAACATTTTTATTCAGTCATCAAAACTATTTAAAAATCTTTAAAAGTTACCCGAATTTTTTAATTATTTTTTTCTTTGTGACCCAAATTTTAACATAAAAATATCTCAAAAAAAGCCTATTTTTTCAATGAATAAATGCTAACTGTGATATTCTAATACAGCAATAAATACAAGGATTATATATAAATTATTACATGACTTGTATTGCTTGTCTAATTCACGCAAAATAAGGGATCGAATTATTGCAATGTTAGCTATGCAGTTAGTATTCATTTTTTCAAAAAATGAACCCACTATTTTGAGAAAACTGTATAAAAATGAATGGGGTCAGACCTGAATAAAACTCTATTGACGAAAATCTAATATTGGTCTATGCGACACTATATTGTATAACATTGGTATTGTTTTGCGTTATATTGTGTTATTGTGCAGATGTGAAGTGAAATAGAAATAAAGTTACAGAACCTGTATTCTAAAATGTCATAAAAATTCCCTGGAAAGTTATAATAAATAAGTCGAGGGCATCATTTCCATAGAAAACTGTAGTCATCAAAAAGCACTTCGTAATAATACTTGGTTGTTTGATAATGACAGTAACAATTTTCAATATAGTTTTCGATTATTAAGAAAAAACGAACTATTTTAAAATATTTCTACAATCGATACAGTTTTATCCATTAAATTTAATTTTACAAAACCTTTTACATATTTTTTTTTTACTTTATTTTTGGCAAGCAGTATTTTAGGTTATTACTGCCATTGTCGTTTAATTAATAATATTACAAGCGTCATGTAATTATATCAATATTCTAACAAAAGGTGGCTCCCTTGTTAGAACCTTCCAGGGAGCTTTTGTGGCATCTCAGAATTTCATGTTCCATGGTGTTATTTTCCATTCACTTCATTTATGTACAATAAACTAATTATATTACGTAAAACACCCTATAATTACAAATTATAGGGTCAAATAACATAAGATTATGAATAAAATATAAAATCCACCACATGACAGACTAAAACCCCGCAGACTAAAATCTTTCGGCAAATATCTATAAGTGCTTTCTGGCAAATGAACTTTAGAATCAGCTTTCCAATAATATAAAGTACTCTGTGGAATCAGCCTCCATATAGGCGTAACATGTCGCCATCTTGGGTCACAATATCAGAACTAATAAACGGGTTGTATAATGATTGCTTAAAATATTCACTGCTTTAAGAAATGAAAAGTGTATCGTAACTTATAACTGTGGTAGTACTGTATATAAAGTGAAAGGCGAAATTAATATTTCAGAAATAAATGATATTACTATATTGTGCTGTTTTATTTTATTCCTAAACATTCCATTACAAACATTAAAGGTATACAAAAACAGATTGTGAGTTTTAAAAAAAAAGGTTCTAGTTCTACTAGACAGACTATATAATAGACAAAAACGAAGACTGAGAATTTGTTCACTGTTTTTGTTGTACCTAGATTTTTTTGATTGGAAAGTATAGTGATTTTTAACTGCTCGCAGCCTCAACTGAATGATCTGGGCAAGACCTTTCTCAAGCCACATACTCTTCTCAAATTAGCTGATCAATGAAGGTGTGTCTTTGTCTAAATCGTCATTAAATACTCAAGTGGACTCTACACTTAGATACTTACTGAGAATTAGTAAAGATGAAAGAAATCGAAGAATAGGAATGTAAATGAAGTTCAAATGAAATTTACTGATAACATTTTTTTTGGCAATCAATCTGTCAGATTATTAATGCCATTGTCGCGTAGTCAATAATGTTACAAGTGTCGTGTGATCATTTCAATATTAAGCGTCGTGTAAATCAATATTCTAACAAGATAGTGGATCCCTTGTTAGAACATTCCAGGGAGTTTTTGTGGCATCTCAGAATTTTATGCTTAGTTACATTATTTTCCATTCACTTCACTTATGCACAATGAACTCCACCAAATTTGCAAAATATAGAGTCAAATAACACAAGATTATGAATAAAATACATACATATATATGTCAGACTAAAATCCCTCCAAAAACTCCCCGATAACATTGAATATTGAAAAATAATGAAAAATGCGTACAGCTAACTATTAATTCAACGTAGGATATGTAGATGGCGTTTAAAACATATGCTATGCTACTAGAATTCCAGGTGACAGAAATCACGCTATCTTATAATGTGCATCACATTATAATGCTTTTTTTGTTTTCGAAGTTCCAAATTTTTTGAAGGGATAACTATTATTGTTATGCTGTAGTGGATTATATATATCTAGAATTAAACGAGCATTTTTGTGTTTGAAGTTGCAATATAAATTCTCTGGACAGTTGTAGCAAAGCAACCCATCATTGTTGTTTGGAGATTAGGCGCATTGTATGAAATTGGGCTTAAAGGACATGTGACTTAAACAAATTAAAGGAGTAAATGTTACAAATATTTGCGTTTGAAACCCAATACAAACGATATAAAAGACTTCGAAGTGAAATATTGCAAACATCAATCACATCTCATTCGGACAGAACGGTTCTGCGGCGTCGAGTCGACCCCTAACGACCGTCGGTCACAGGCTCCTACGCAATATTTCACGTGAAGGTAAAAAATTGGGAAGGCCTCTATTCTCGGTCGATTCCAATAGTGTCGGTCCCGAGTCGTAAAACGCACGTGTTTTGGCCGCGCTACATGTGTATTTTAAAGGGCAAACTTTCGGGTTAGTACCGTCCGAGTCTGTTTTAGTACGATTATTGTAGATAAGAAAGAGCAGACAAAATAAACCGATTCATTTTATGTAAGTACATTAGAGAACTCAATTATTAAGTTGGCTTGGGTATACATGATCATAGTACAAGCGATTCGTGAATATACAATGTCGATATTTTAAAGTTCTTTTTATAAAATAAGACATGTCGAAGCATGATTAATATGTTCTCTATACTATATTAAATAAAACGCCATCTTTCAAAATCAATAAACATTTAATCAAGTATTTATTTGTATCACTAGATGTCACTAAACAAATATTTACTTTGAAAGTTACTTATTAGATTTACAAGTCCAATTGTACAAAATGTATTTCTATAAGACCATACGAAAATAAACTGAACGAGACATAACAAATAACGTTCGTATATATTCTTATTAGATAAATTTATTGGTATTACACTTATTAAATTTAACACCAAAATATATTAACATTAGATTAGTTAATATTTGGATGGTAATCTTTATATGATTCTTCTGTCCGCATGTATGTGACTGAACTCCTCTTAAACGACTGGACCGATTTTGATAACAAAAAAATATGTGTTTCAGTGGATTCAAGAATAAATTCAAATTTGGATGCGGTAGGTGGTCCTGCGATCTAATTCTAGGATAATTTTTTTTATTATCAGGGCAAGACAAAGTCCGTCGGGTGTGCTATTATCATTATACTAAATTAGTATAGTTAATTAATTAATATAGACAAGTACATACTTTCCGTTTTTAATAAAATTGTACCCAAGGGTAAACAATTTCAATCATTTAGTATAAGGTTTTATAAGCAAATTTTTCGTGCAATAAAGTAAACAAATATCTGAATTATATTGCGTATCCATGTTAAGTATATCAATTTATTTTGCAACCGACTATTCGGAACCGCGTCACGTACCGGCCGGTCCGTAATTGGCGCCATTTACCCGGGGCCGTCCGCGTCTCGTCCTCATATGTTTTTGGCCTTTTCAGTCCTCTTCGCAACACCTCGGCGAATATTACCTAATATTTTATAAATTATTCTAGATAAAATGAAACGTAACTATCAAGAATATAATTCTGAATTATTTCTATAATTAACAGAAGCTGTAATAGATTTGATAGAGCATCTATAGAGGAATCTTATAGAGTTGGCAATGTATATTTTTTAAACATATTTTTTATCTATTGAATTAAAAACTATTAAAACACTGAGCAGCAACATATAAACGGATAATCATAACAAAAAAACCATATTCATGTGGTTTTTGTTCTGTACAGTTTTTCCAAAAAGTAAATTTTGTTCTTTGGTGGCAATACCAGTTAATACTATGTCATCAATTCGACCAAATAAAATGCATGAGTAAAAGATTATAAACTTGTACAAATTTAGAAACAAATCTATAAGGCATCGAAACGTAATTATTACATTAAACGTAATTAACTCAATAAACAAAATTAAGTTAAAAAGACAGTCGATTGAAAACTTCTAAAATCTCGTATTAACTGGAAGTAGGTAGACGCGAATCGGATGCCACGCTTCGACATTAATTGGTCTAATACTTAAATTAGTTCCACTTCCGTTATGTAACTTGGTATAGATGGTTAAGTATTTTTTTTTAAATATTGTGACTTTGTGAAATACAGCTTATTATTTTTTATTCAAGAACAAAAAAAAAAACTCCAAATATGCATTTTATAAACTCATAAAACGAAATATACATACAACTGATTTATTTATTGTATTATAAGTTTTTAATGTTGGTTAATGGGATACCAACCGGTTAGCCAAATGTTTAAAACCCTTGGTTCATGAACAAGACTATATACTATAAAATAATCAAATATTACTATAATCGGAAACATCAACACCTTTTACATGTACGCTTCATAATAACTTAATACTCCTACTAAGGCATATACCTAAGTCAAAAAGTTTGGGCAACCTATAAAAATACTGATGTACTTCAAACACCACTTTAAGCTGTAGGTACACTTGACAATTAAATATTCATGGTTGGGTAGCTCATCACAATGCCTCGTGGCATTAACTCCAGGAATCAACAAATGTCTTCATTCGAATATCTCAAGGTTTTTTTTTATCTGTTTGGTTGAATTTCCTAGACTGAATTTTTTTATTTTATTTTACACATTTCATCCGTAATAAAGAATTACGTTCAACAATACACAGAAACACCGATGTGAAGTAACAGTGTTTTCATTGTTGCGTTTCGTTCGGATAGTGAGACCACCGGAGGCCCACCTCTCCTCTTCCCTTCCTCCCCCTCCTCCTCCCCCAACACAGGTTGGCAAAGCACTTACAACTCCTCTGGTGTTGCGAGTATCTAAGGACGGTGGTGATAACAAATACCATTACAATAAGTTAAAATATATTTAAAAACATCTAAAACCGACTACATTACATTTGCTATATAAACATTGTATACAAATACTATCGCTCGCTATACGGAAATTGTTATTATCAAACGGTCCACTGATTTCATTCTCCTACAACGAATAAATCAACGCAAGAACCGAAAGCCGACAATAAATTTCGTCCCAATCCTGGTCATCGCCGACCCTAAAGGCGTTTTAGCGCTAACCCTGGGACGGACCTTTCCGCTAAATAAATCCCTTATCTGCATACGGCAAACCTTTCTAGGGTCCGGCTTAATAAATTCAGGTTGGGTCTTGCGAAGTTTTGTATTGGAATACTATAGAGTTGTTTATTTGGACATTATATATTAACTTATATATCGACGTTGGAAAGTTTATAGTAGCTTACGTACATTACATAGTGTTCGTTAGTTAATCAGCATTGTCACCGTCTCATTGGTATTATGAAAATAAAATAACAAGTTCTATTTATTACTAATGAAATTATCTAGAACTTTAAAATACATAGAAGTGGGTACTAAAAATTAAACAAAAAAGGTTTTTCAGTAGTTATGTTATACCGTGAAAATAGCATTTGCATGTGGCTTCGCTCGCATTAATGTATATTCTTCTCTAGAACAGAATATTATTTCAAGATGATACTCTGCCATGTATTAAAATTACATGACGATCCTTTGGGTATTTACCTAAGACGTGAAAGCATCTCAAACAAACAAAATGACGTTCGTGTTTTTAATATATTTGTTACGACAAGCGAGTATGAAATATACAGATATGTGAATATACAATAATTAAAGAAATAAAAAACATATATTTTTTATCTCTATGTATTTGCAGGTATTCTATTTATATTAAGGTATAGAAAGTATCCAAAATAGGATCTCATGTTGTCAAAACTTCTGACATATGTACCTTAAACGGATATTTATTTATTGTACTTCATAAAAAATTACATCGAATAAACTCGTTTATCTTTTGAATATATGGTTGTATTTATTTTATAATTCATTTATAAAAACCAGATAAGTATACAGATCCGTAACATAAACCTTATATGTACTATATTTATCTGTAAAATTAATTAGTTTTTTTCTGTATTAGCCTAAGTTCTTGCAACCATCAAGGTCTGAAAACGTGGTTTTTCACTCTTAAAAGAGCGATCACGGAAGCTAAATATTATCCACAAAGTAAAAGAATATCCTTTGTTTAGTTTTATTGTTAATAGGTCATAACTACGTTATATGTTGGTAGTAACAATGAAACAATGACATTCGTTGGCTTTTGAACTACACTCGGAAACAACTTGGATATTTTATTAAATAAAACTTAGGATTAACGCATTCAACTAAAATTACTGTTATAAGAGGTAAAATAATGTCACATTAGAGTCGTAAGTCAAAACAAAAAAGAAAATGAAGTCTATTACTTATTAAAAAAGTGCTATGTTTTTATCGGTCGTTGTATCATCTCTTAACAAATCTGCGTAGGGGTTTGCTCATTTGAAAGGCGGTCGAGCGAGACCGCTCCCAAATCAATAGTAATTCTGTGGGTAATCCCTTGCTTCACTGAAAAATACATAACAGTATTCACGTATTTACTTGTAAGGATATCAGAACTCATTTTACTAACTATTCTAACATTTTTATTATATTTTAGTTTTTAAACGTATACGAAAAAGCATTTTAAAGGAAGTTATTTTTTATAAAGTGCCTAAATATATCCAATTCAGTTAAATGAGCACATCTCTAGAATATTATTTACTGGTTCCTTTTTTTTATACAATTTTCCTTTTTTTTTCGTATACCTACTTTTTAAATCAGTGTATATTTGAAAATAGTAACTTGGAATAAATCTCAGGCCCTCGTTCAAACTATCTTCTTGATTTTTTATAAAGAAAAAGCTGTTGAATTCATCTAAATGTGTAATTAATTTTCCTATTGTTGTATATACTATCCTAATCTAATTGTCTATTTTTTTTTATTAACCGTAACTTTTACTAGATAACTATATTCTTATTGTAAAGAATACAATGTAAAATAACTTTGTAGTACGGTGAAGCTGTTAAGGCCTTACTAGGCTAAATACGTAGTCGGTTCGAAAAAAAAAAAAGAAAATAACTATGATTGTATTCACCATGATACAAATAAAAATAAACGTGTTAGCATTATATTCCACCCCTTAGATTGTGTCTATCTTGTTCTCGTCGCCTAAATATAAATATTTTATCTCTTTCTAACGCTGACCGTTTGACCATTGGTTGATAAAGGATCTCTCGCACGATGTAAGTAGTTATTGAACATCTAAGGTGATAGGCGGAAAAAAGGTTTGGAAGCTTATAGCTACATGTATTAAAACTCAGTAGGAACGTGGCGTATGTATTTCTTTGGCCAGTCTTAATATGTAATATTTCCTGAGGATTAAGATAGAAGGTTTATGTTGCTAATGAACCCTAAAGATGAGAAATACCGAACATTGTTACTTTCAGAATTAGGTGTAGCAATGATTATCCTTTAATTGAAACTTTCAAAAGTTGCGAGAGTTTCTTGAGTCGTAAGTTTGAGAGCAATTGATTTTTGTAATTGTTAGATTGTACAAAATTTATACATTCGCGCAACTATTAAACTATTTTCCACATGAACGAAGAGTGTGTTCAACAAAAAGTGATTTTAAATTTAAAAGTAAATAATTTATTATGAAAGTACCTGTTAGGGCTTATTAGTTTTATACATATACATTATAAAAGATTAAGTTTTGATTTCTAAACAATTAAGATTTAAATAAGATGATTATTTTTGATGAACTAAGAATTTTATTATTTCATTGAACGTGGCATAAATTATAAATATAAAATCAAAAATTCTTTATTCAGTTTAGGCCCTAATAAGGCGCTTATGAACGTCAAAAACTACCACCGGTTCGGAAAACAACCCAGCCATCGAGAAGAACCGGCAAGAAACTCGATCGGGTTATTTTTTTTTTACATATATTTCCTATACGTCATAAAATAGCTTGTAGTGGATGCACAGAGAGGAGTCAATTCCAGACATCACTATCGTTCACATACTGATCCACTCTATAATATCCTTTTGACACTAACACCCGCTTGACGTGGCGCTTAAATTTGCAGTCCGGCAAATCGGTAACATGTTTTGGGACTTTACTGTAAAACCTAGCACTGTTACCTAAGAATTTATTACTGGTCTTACTAAGTCTGAAACATGGGACGACCAGTTTATTATAGTTTCTACTATTTACATTATGCCGGTCTTTTATTAAATTCAGTTTTTCAAAGTTTTTACGGACATAAACATAAATTATCAAGAATGTATTGGGAGGGCAGAGTTAAGATACCGAATTCCTGGAACTTCGTTTTTAATGATTCGTGAGGTCCCATATTATATATTGCTCGAACTACCCGTTTTTGTAATAAAAATATGGTATTTACCTCAGCAGCCGTACCTCATAGCAAAATAGCATAAGAGAAAAACAACAACAACATATAAGCAATTAATGATCTAAAAAAGTTTACATTAATTGAGTTTTTTAAAATAGCCAGGCTATTTTATAAATTGCCTCATTAGTGTAACAATAAGTAGGTAATTGTTTAATTTGTTAAAGTCTTTCTATTGACAATACTTAAGGATATTAAGGCATGTACGACCGATAAATTCAAAGTTACACTCATAAAGTGCTACAGGGAAACAACAACTGAATATCCAGTTATATTTAGTAGGTACAGGGGACAAAATCTGTTATATCACTTTAAACACCCATCCCTCCGTAAAGTTTTAGGTCGAACCCGGGTCCGTCCGGGACCCGACCTTCGCAAAACTACAATCTACAACTACTGATAACAGAGAAAACATAGGCACAACTCTGTTTAGAAATTACTCAGAACGTATATATCTAAATGTTGTCATTGTAAATATTTGTTATTCCTTTGGGATCTTCTTTATTATTTCATAGATTTTAAACATTTTTTATGGACTGAACTGCAAGTTGAGTACAAATAAATATGCAGTTGTGGGTTGTTTACTCGTGTTAGAAATTACTTGATCTATGTTTTAAGGTTGACTTAATGTAACACAGGCCCACGTGGTTAAGGCGTATTAGTGTTCAGTGCGCCTGCCATCAGTTCGTCAGGGAGGGCCAATAGTCCTTCTTCAGACCACGAGTCGAGGCCCTGACGAGGGGTCAATACCTGCCGGATTGGGTAGAAGCATTGCAGAGGCCGTTCCTGCCCACCCGGCTAAATGGTGCAAGAAAAACACCCCAGTAGAAATCTGGTATTCTCACCTGGGCTGCCCGGCTAGGCGTAAATACCAAGAGGATTCCCGTGCGAAAAAAAAAAGAAGAACAATGTAACTAGGGTAAAAAAAAACATTATATGTCAATAGTGATTTACTCCGATATTTTTTTCAACGACTGCTGTGAGATACGCCTCTCTATATCTCAAGAAATGGTGGTACGATTAAGAAATTCTATCCATGATTGTTTCAACCTATTGCCCCGAGCCTACAAGACGATCGGCATTCGGCTACACACGGTATAAAATAACAAGAGGTGTGTAAAAATGTTATTAAGAGATCCTAGATTTTGTATGACAGTAAAATAAGAGCGAATTTAGGAAACATAACACAAAGAAGGTCGCGAACCTGAGATTTCCACGTATATTTTAATCTTCTGCTAGGTACATGGCCTTCAGTAAAACTGAACCAGTTGTCTACGTTTAGAAATATTACTGAAAAAGGTTGTACTTTTTAGAGAACTTATTCTATATCTAATAATGAATTATTTTAGGGAACTCTGATAGTTATAATAACCGAGTGATACTTTCGCTTTATGGAATATAATCGTTTTGTTTTGTAGGTGGTAGAATCACACTGAAGCTATAGTTGGTTTCATAAGTAGAAAAGTCGAACTTTCACACTCTTTAATTGACACTGTTATTATATTAGTAAAATGATTATATTTAACTAATCAAATATTAGATAAAAATTATACTGAAAACTTAAGTGTATTAAAATATGCGCTTTTTTTGCATAACCTTCTCTTGCCAATAATAAAACATAACAAAAAAAAAATTGCGAAATCGGTTCAGCTGTTCTCGAGATTTACGCTTAGTACGCGCAGCTTTACACATTCAGCGATTCATTTTTATATTATAGAAGACAAATTGTTTTAGATAATTAATGTTAATACAGTTACATCTCAATATATTACATCGTAGCTACGATAAAGTAAACAGTGTCAAAAACCACGTATAATCTAATTTTTATATGAATAAAAGATCAATTTATGGTTGTTCCATCCTTTTCATTTCCGAGGAGTCCGCGCGTGCGGGCGTCATCGCCGCGCCCCGGGAGTAGCGGGTGGAGGTTTGGTCACTGCTTGAAATATACATATGGCGCGTTTAACTGAAACTAACAGGGTTGTCATTGAAGATAATTTATATACTAAAAATTTAAAATATTGAAAACAATGCGATCAAATCACAGGTAAGGCATTTTCAAAGGCCACCTGATTAGCTATCACTCTCAAGTTGTAAATTTCTTAAAAACACTTACAGGTGTATTCCCGCAGTTACACTAGTAGTTCGGTGATGCTGTTAACACCTTGCTAGGTCAATAGCGTAGTCAGTTAGAAATAAAAAAAAAAAAACTTAATAACCAGTCCTCTTCTAGGTTCATCAATAAACATCAAGTGACATTGAGTTTAACAGCATAACCTATGAAGTATAAAAATAAAGGGATTTGTTAACAAAAAAATTGAATATTCTATATTGGAATAAAAGTTTTGTAATACCTCAAAAATGATGCTAATGTTACAAGATCAACAACACAACACAGTTTAAGTGGGGTTATTTTAGTATTATATTTGCCTATAAATAACCGTATCAAACCTATGTCTTTTGAAATTTATATATTATGAAATTATAGTAAATAAATTGTTATTTTATTTTTCTACAACAAATAAAAAATAAGCATAAATATTATGGTTACAAAGGAGGTATTATATTTCGGATAATAAGCGCATCTTTGTAAATAGATACGTTAACAAATTACTCGTACAGTAAATGCTAATGGATAACAAAAAATATAATCCAAAATCAACAGAGTTCTCATTGAAACTGGATATAAGATCAAATGTATATCAAGGGGATGCTGACCATTGACCTACCTGGGTCATAACCTGTTCCCCACGTGCCTTTATAAAAGATGAGATCAAAACTGTAACGAGCGATGCTGTGATGAGGTCATCGGGTCAATTATTCAGATAAATTGTAAAAAAAATATACAAATACTTTATTGAATGTGATAATTTAAATTAGGGTGATAAATAATTTGAATGTAGGTGTGAAAAGACTGTGAGTTGCTACATTCAAAGTATTTAAGAATAAAAACGTCTAAATAGGAGTACAAATAACGCATAGCCACAAAATTAAATACTAGGCCTATTTAAATGTTTATACTCTGATGTAATACTTGTGAATATACGTTAAATTGAATATGGCGTCATAATGGACGACAGTCAGTCAAGGATATTTTAATGCGACTATTAAACAGTTGACTGTCTTGTTCTGACTTGCCTATGGGTTTAATTGGGATTCTTACATTGAATCAGTATTACAATTGTGATTCTAACGACTGAATATTTACTCTTTATTAAATCATTTTTTGATTTTACTCAGACTGAGTTATAAAAGATTAGAAATAAAAGAAATGTATGCGGTTAGAGGATGACATTCGTTACTCGGAATGTAATTTAAAAATGAAGATTTATAATACATAGTATACATTTGTATATTTTAGTCACGTGTCATACAATTCCTCCATGTGACTATCTTTGTCTCTGCTGTGTAATCTGTATGCTATTATTTTCTATCACCTCTTCTAAACAGATAATGTAGGGTAAGAATCCAAAACATTGCAATAAATACTTTAATAAAAATATTCTTTAATGAAAAAAGGAGTGTACAATAATGTATTCAATTTTTACATAAAATTGCTAAATATATACCCTGCGCAAGATTTAAAACGCAAACAAAGAACAAATAGATTTAATAAAATTCACACGTATTTAGTATTGGGGTTATATAACTAGGAGCCCACAACTTTTGCCTACTCAAATTTCGATACACTCACACATACATTAATTTCAATAGAAACTGAGAAAGAAAGTTGCAAGGAAAGAAATACAAGATCATAACTCTTTTTCGTTACGTAGCAATTTCCACCAGTCAACTTCTGCCGTATGCTTCCTTTCAAAGAAAATGAAGTTTGGGCAACTGCCATGTGTGTCGCTTATAATCATCATCATCCTATTCTTAATGTAGTTAAGAATTTTTATTAAACATCCGTGGCAACCATAAAGCGTATCGTTCGGCGTGTCAGATAAGTAACGGGCGTACCTCGCCACTGTCTTGATGTAACACATTTGTAACGCGCAGATGTAAACACAGATACGAGTGCCGCCATTCAACACCCTGTATAGCAATTTCCTTTCTCATACACTCTGAGAGTGAGTGTTCTCTTCAAAATTGTTGCAATTTGTTGGTAATATAATAATAGAATATAGTCTATATTTTATTTTAATACTGAAAATAAAGCGTTTGTGTATTAAATGGTCATAATATTTATAAGATTTAAGTAGTCATTTTCTATAAGATATTGTTGCAAACCTTTTTGAACTCATGCGTCGTGGTCCAGTGGAAATGATATCTACTAAGAAATGTTTATACTTACTTCGATTTCCACACAGTACGAATTTATCACCGATAAGTATAACAGGCAACAGCCAAGCCGAGGTGTGCCGTGCACCCTTGAGCTGGTTGCGAAAATAAAGTCGGCTGAGTGCCTTAAGCGCTCGCCTTAGTAGTCCGGTGAAGCTGTTAAGACCTTGCTGGGTCAATAGCGTAGTCATTTCGAAAAAAAACCGCTAAGTATTTGTTTGCGCTTTTTAAAGCTACATATGTCGACTTATGACAAACTAAAAAATCGTGCGTCGTCCGTTAACATGCGTTAAATTATATATTTTCAATCAATGTAATTACGATTGTCTAATTATCACAAGAGAATTAATGAGTTTTTGGTGGGATTTTAATAAATAAGTAAATTTGGTGGTGTTTTACTAATATAGTTAGTTTATTGAGCATAAGTGAAATGAATGGAAAATAATACCACGGAGTATGAAATTCTGAGATGCTACAAAAACTCCCTGGAAGTTTCTAACAAAGGATCCACCATCTTGTTAGAATATTGAAATGGTCACAAGACGTTTGTAACATTATTATACTATAACGTCCATTGAAACAAACACAGACACTGGCAATTGCTTCTGCGGAACCAAAACAAGAAGAAGAAGAAGAGAAGTTAACATATTTTTCAGTTAATATCAAAAATGATAGTGATGCACGAGATAATAATAACTTTATATGAGCATTTTCCTTATACAAGTTTATATTTCATGTTCACGATGTATTGAAATAATGATGTAATGCTATTTGTATCTCCTGTTTACACGAACTGTTTATTTAAACGAATAAACGGGTTACAAAGTGTGTAAAGCGATCCAGGGTCCGTCGGGTAAATTAATGGATGATTCGCCGTGAGCCGAACGGTCGGTATTTCAGGCGCTCACTAACCCCGCAACCTTCCTAAACTATTATTTACACGTAGGAAGCACTAAAATAACATTATATAATTTGATACAACCTTTTCTATAAATACGTTACCTTAAAATTTACTTAGTCGATATTTATTGTATAATTTCTACTGATTTTAAAACAAATTTATCTCCTCAATTATAATGATGGATGTTTTATTTTAATTATTTGAGAACTTGCATTATTTTTCAATATGTAATTTTGTTATTATTAGGTACTTACTAATTTAATATCAGCTATTTGTAAGGTACGTTTCATAATATTTATTGTTATAATTAGTTGCCTACGGAAAAGCGTAATAATAAGGCCAGATTTTGAAAGTTTGGCAGTAAAAATCTCGTCAAAATCGGTTGAGGCGTTTTGGAGATGAGCTCGGACAGACCACAGACAATCCAGTATTATTTATATGTAAATCTATAGACTTTGTTGCTCATCAATCAACGTCGATTAGCCTTCTGTCATCGACTCACCGAACTTCAGTTCTTATGTTTACTTTATTTTTGTTGGCTTTTTAATACATAGTCATAGGATTCTATACTGTTTCTAAGTTATGTACATTAAAAATATTAACACACTAGCTGATACTTTCGCCTTTATCTGCATCGTTTATTTTCTTAACTACATGTTTTATTTACAGATCGAAAAATATAAGCACCACACAACTTGCCCCAATTTTGATATTTGATATTTTTTGATGTGATAACGTTTTATAAATCGATAAACGCCGGCTGCACGCACGATAAAGCATGACTCATTGTCACGTTCCGCCTGAGCTGAGCGTGCAAACACAAGCGTGGAACTAGCGATAGAGAGGCACGATCGGCCTAAGCGTTCTTTTTTTTCGAACTGACTACGCTATTGACTTGGCAAGGTCTTTACAGCTTCACTGGAATACTAAGCGTGGCTTGTGACGCATCTATCTCTTCTTTACTATTAGCGGCCGATGCGTCCGAGTAGGAGAGAGACAGCAGGAGCACATAACCTACACGTGAACTGTTTTGTAAATTTTTAACCGATTCTGTGAAAATAAATTCATAAAAGTATGCTATTTTTCATCAATGTTTTTTTATGGCGTTATAACGTAAAATTATCGTCCGTAAACCGACTTTACAGACAACCATTTTTTTTAAACGACCAAGTTTACTAAGAAGGAAAACTAAATAAAATTGATCGAAAACCATCCGATAGTTTTTAGCGACGCGCCCATAACGATAGACCTCTTATTTTATTTATATGAATTTTATCTTATGAGGTATTGTTAAATATGTATATGTAAGCAAAGAAGTCATTCTTATATTGATATTTTAATACTGAGATCTTCTATAATAAATAGTTTATATTTTTGTAGGTGGTAGAGCCACGTTGAAGCTATAACTGGTTTCAGCATGAATGGGTCGGCTAATCCGGGGTAGCACCACCCTTTTACAGGAAACCGACGTGAAGTAACAATGCTTGCATTGTTGCGTTTCGTTCGGTCAGTGAGAGCGCCGGAAACCCACTTACACTCCCCTGTCCCTATCCCTTCCTCCCTCCTTAACTCTACCCCTCAAACACAGGCTAACAACGCATTAGCAACTCCCCTGGTGTTGTTAGTGTCTATGGAAGGCGGTGATCACTTCACCAGGTGACTTGCATGTTCTTTTGCCTCCTATGAAAAAAAAGATACTCAGAAAAAAGTATAATTTAATTGACTACTGTGGTTCTTGACTGTTAAGTGAAAGGCCGAGAGCAGCTATTCAAATATAAATAAATACTTTTTGCTCAACGAGTCTGTTTCGCTATGTATTAAATACTAGCCTCTACCCGCGACTTCGTTCGCGTGGAATAAATACTTTGTGCTAATACTAAAAAGAACCTCTCAAGAGGAAAAAAACCCCGCTTTCTAAACATAATTTTTTGGTGCTCCGCTCCTGTTAGTCTTAGCGTGATGATATATAGCCTATAACCGTTCTCAATAAATGAGCTATATAACATTGAAATAATTTTTCAAATCGGACCAGTAGTTCCTGAGATTATCCCCTACAGTGTCACAACGTCATAAACTCACAAATTTTACATCTTTATAATATTAGTACTAGTACCTAAATACCTATAGACTAGTATTTTATATATCATCGTCATTTGCTCCAGCAGCTTTAACGATAAAGATGAAATCGTAAAAATATAAGTACATACTGTAGCATCAAGCACCGCAGATATAAGTTTGATGTGAAACGGTCAATATGAACGTAAAGGCTCTACCGACGATGTATCATGACGACCATGAATCTTAAATTACATGAAGTCAAATAAAAACGGTCGGGCGTGCGGCGCGGCCCCGACTGAATTATGAAAATGTCAATAAATATCTAACACGACGCAACGGTGACTCCTATACCCTTATACATATATCGCTTTGTGTTAGTATTATTTATCTATAGTAATATTTACTTGCGTTTCGGATTAACTATTAAACATTATCTTACGAATTCTTATTTGTGTTTCCATCTACTATATTTTTTTTAACTTTATTTTTGGTTATCAATCTTTCAGATTATTACTGCCATTGTCGCGTAGTCAATAATATTACAAGCGACGTTCGATCACTTAAATATTGCGTCGTGTGAGTCAATATTCTAAGAAGATGGTGGATGCCTTGTTAGAACCTTCCATGGAGTTTTTGTGGCATCTCAGAATGCTCCGTGGTATTATTTTCCATTCAATTCACTTATGCACAATAAACTAATTATATTACGTAAACACCACCAAATTTACAAAATATAGAGAGAGTCAAATAACACAAGATTATGAATAAAATATAAAATCCACTACATGACAAACTAAAATCCCGCCAAAACTCCATCTACTATGTTACATTCTTAATTATAAGTTTTAAAGACATGGATTTGATTTATTTGTAATACATTCAGAATAATACATCTATACATGTAATTAAAATTTAAATCTAACGGGTCTGTAATTTTTTGATTTTCGTGAAAAAAAAAATTGTTGAAGGTGTCTAGGAATACGTAATAGAATTAATCAATCATTTTTGGAAATTTCTGTCTGTCTGTCAGTTTGTTTAGATACGCATCACAGCTAAAGTACTACGTTCACGATAAAACCTCAAGGAAATCATAAAGCATATCCTTGAGTAACATTTAGTCTTGGTTTCATTAAAATCGGTTCACTCTCTCAAAAAATATTGTATGTTATTATAATTTTAATGACGACCTGACTTAAGTCTCTAAAGAGAATCATAAAGCATATATCCTTGAGTAACATTTAGTCTTAGTTTCATTAAAATCGGTT